>PVIH01010665.1:0-73790 GCA_004025045.1 Sigmodon hispidus
AAAAAAAAAAAAAAAAAAAAAAAAAAAAAAAAAAAAAAAAAAAAAAAAAAAAAAAAAAAATAAAGTGACATATAAGCCTGGATCTGGCTGGATTCTGATAGCTGTTTCCCAAAGACCAAAGAGTGGCTGGTGCTGCAGTCCCCAGAACTCCCTTGGCTGCTGAGTCCAAGAGCACCAACAGTAGACATTTCTGATCCTAATATGCAAAGCTCACTTCACCATTTCTAATTTCTTGCCTGGCCATAAAAATAAAGTTACTTAAGCACTTGAGGGGAAAATCCCAGCTGCTCCAAGTGAGCCTTATGCTTGCAAGTGCCTGCAGCAAGAGGTTGGGCTTCCGATACTTACAACTCCTTGCTTTATGCTCATTATTTATTGAGGATGCATGATGGTGGTGGTGGTGATGATGATGATGATGTAATGACAGACATCACTGAACACATGCTAGCCTGATCCCACAGATGTCTTTAAAGAAAACTATCATGAATCCTGCAGACTGGAAAGGTACAAGGGCTGAGTGGAGCAACAGCAATTGTATATGCAGATATGTTTTGATTGCACATTCTTCCATGAAGGGGAGAGAAACCTGGTGGACAACAACAACAAGCTAGTCTTCCTATTCACACCTAAATTTCCAATCCTGACAAGAATAAAGATTTATCCATCTTCCCACCAAAACTCTGATATAAGGTTCAAGGACCACCCACAGCAAGGGGCAGACTTTGAGCACACCCATGGGAATCAGCTTGCCCATGCACACAGAGATAACACAGATCCATAACCCAAAAGTAAATCCCAAACCCCTCAAAGTTAATAGCAAATTGCCAAGGCAACAGAATGAATAATTCCCTATTTTGTTGGCCAAAAATTAGATCTCAATGTCTGTAAGACATATTGTGGTGGAAATGCTCTCTGTATGTTGTAAATAAAGGACTGGTTTGGCCTATGTAGAGCACCGTAGAAGTGGGTGGAGGATCAGAGCACAGGCAGGTAGGAGAAGGGTGGAGTTAAGTCAGTCGCCATCCGACCCCTGAAGGAGGAACATGTAGAGGTACAGGTGAGCCACGGGCTGAGCCACGTGGTGGGAAGATTAATAGAAATGGGTTGAATTAAGATGAAAGAGCTAGCTAGTAATGTGCTTGAGACATGGGCCAAACAGTATAAAGAATATAAGTGTCTGATTCATTTCTTTGGGGGGACAAAAACCGCCGCGGACCAGGTTCCAAACCTCCGGGCCCAAATGGGCCCTGGAAAAACATTCTACAACAACATATGACTTCTCATAGGACCACCATTCTTCCAAGACTTATCAGTCACTGGTCAGATATTAGTAGGGATGACGTTAGGGGTGTAATAATCAATAAGAGGACTCATTAATCACCTTTGGAAGACAAACAAATGCCTTTGTGGAACCTAGAGTCTAGCATAAAAGTGTCAAAATGCACAATGGTGGGCTTGGTGGGTAGTTCTGTTGATAACAGATTTGCTGTACAAACTTACGTCTAAGCCCAGAATGTACATGAACATTTACAATTGTTATGGCATATGAGTATAATGCCTGCTCTGGGAAGGCAAAGACAGGATCCTTAGAGCTCTCTGGTTGGCCATCTTGGCCTACTCAGTAAGCCTAGGCCAATAGAAGACCCTCTCTCAAAGCGCAAGGTAGACAGTGCCTGAGGGACAATAACTAAAGTTTACCCCTGACTTCCAGAGATATCTCACACCCATGTGCACTGGCACACATGAACATACATGCAAGCATACACGAAAGGCACAATTACAAGGATTTCACTAATTGCAGGTGTGAAAGGGACAGCAGGTATGTGAGCTTCATCAAAAGCACTAACCAAGGCAGAGAGGGCTCCCTGAAGAGGAAAAGAGCAATTACAGCAAAGATTCAAGGAGAAGAAGTGGGCTGGGTGTTCATGGCTTGAACGTGAGATGTCTTCTATAAGATCACATGTTTGAGATCTTGGAGCCCATCTGGCAGCACTCCGTGGGAAGGCTGTGGAACTTTTAGGGGGTGGAGCCCTGCTGAAGGAAGTAGACCACTGGGAGCAAGCCTCACCATGCTTCCATTTCACTCTCTGCTTCTTAAGTGTTGCTGCAATGTGAGAAGCCAAGCTCTGGCTCCTGGTACCACACCTGCCTTGCCTGCTCTCATGCCTTCCCTGCCAAGATGGATGGACTGTGTGCCTCTGGAACCGTGAGCCAAAAACAGGAAACAGCAGCAAAAGAAACCCTGTCTCCCTTAAGCTGCTTTTATTGTCAAATTTTATAATAGCAAAAAGCAAGTGACTAAAAGTCTGTGTTTGCAGAGCCCTGAACAGGGAGAGAAGCCAGAGGGATAAATAGAAAGTGCCTTTCCTAAGGAACTCCTCAGTCTAATAGGAAGAAAATGTTCTTCATTATATCTGCTTCTTAGAAATAGTGGAGACTCTCTATCACCAGGACACAGAAAAAAATAATCACCACTTGAACGTTATCCTGGGACTCAAAAGAACTCAACCATAGATCTTCAAAATTATACAAAATTTTCTACTGTAAGTGGTGGGAACTATTTTAATAGTTTAATAAGACACACAAAGCTAAGAGAATGACCAGTCCTGTGGAACATTTCATTGTCTGGAGACATATGACCGCTGAGGAAATTTGCAGCTTTGTAGTTGCTCAAACAGAAGTGAGACTATGGAGATCTATCAAAACTGCTAGGTGACAGATAACAGAATTATTAATAAAATTATTGATGTTAATGATGACATTGCTAATGATAACTGAATATTCTTCTCAACGTGGATGTCACTCAAGTCTGTGGGCAGTTATTGTTATTGCCCCATATTTACAGATGAGGAGGAGAAGTGAGACTCTATATTAGTTGCTTTTCTATAGTCTGAGACTGTGAGTAAAGCAACTCCCAGGCAGAAGAGTTCACTGGAGCATAAGAGTCTATGCAGGCTGCCAGGCATGGCGGAAAGCATCAGGCTTGGTGGCAGGCACAGGAAACTGGAAGGCCATATCTTAAACTGAAAGCATGCATCAGAGAGTACAAAGAGGAAACAGAAAAAAGCTGGGAGCTCTCAAAGCCCGCCTCCAGTGACACACTTCCTCTGGCAAGGCCGCACCTTGAAAACCTCTCCAAACAGTGCCACCAGTTAGGACCAAGTGTTCAAATGCCTGAGTCTATGGGGACATTTCTCATTCAAACAAACAGTACAATTTCTTCTGATGACCATTTATCAAATTAGATGATCTGAAATTCTAAAATCTGCTGTTTACAAAACATAAGACACTCTAGAGAAACAAAGCAATACGTGCTTTTGCCACAAAGCAGTCTGCATGTGGTTTGCTCAAATGTCAAAATCAAAAGGTGTCCTGCATTGGAAGTAGTGAACAGTGACATCGTATGGCTGCCATCGCTCAAGGGGATACTCAGTGAGTCTGAAGCCTGGCTTTCAGAGGCCAGAAGAGGACAAGAATGGAGGTCTGAGCCTGTGTGAACTCGAGAGTTGTGACTGAGATCTCTCTACATCAGAGTTTCACCAAAAACAAAAAAGATAGACAGAAATGTCCCACCTCTGGCAGGAAGATCCCAAGGACCAATCTCTCTTGGGCTCCAGTTGGAAAAAACATGGTTTCTCTGGGAATAAAAATCTACCAGGCTCCTGACACAAGTTAAACAAATGGTCCAAAGAGCTCCGAGTTAAGAGCTTAACATAAAAATATTACTTTAGATAAGTGGCATTGCCTGGAAACTTGACAGAAACAAATTCAGGCACCTGAGTCCCCAGACAAACAATGTGTTCCACCTGTGGATCTCACAGTGGAAGAAAAAAACAGCTCCTGGGGGCTAACCCCTGACTGCCACACAATGCCAGGACACATGCATATCTGCACACATGCACACACACACACACTTGAAGTGAGGAGACACGAGCATACACACCACACACACACACACACACACACACACACACACACAAATAATAAGTAAACACAGATGAATACTGTGGAATAAGAAGACAGAAAGGAACCATAGTAAACATAGTGCATCAGCCAAAACATAAAACCCAAAATTCAAAGATTTACAAATATTATTTTTAAAAACCCTGCTAGTAGAGCTATACTAATATCATATGAATTTTAACATTCTTGTGAGAGATTCTATATAATATCAAAGAAATAACTCCTCCAGAAATGAATAAAAATGATACTCTTTTACTCACTTTACAATCATATCAAAAAGTGTTTGAAATTAAAAATAACACACCTAAAAGAAAAAAATCAAGCTGGGCATGACATTAAAAGCACTCGCCTTTAATTCCAGCACTAGAGAGACAGAGGCAGGTGGATCTCTGTGAGTTCAGAATGTGTAGAAGGCATATATCTTTTTCCAATCCCGAGATCATTTATTTCTAAATGATTGCTGTGTTCAAAGGCTGGGTTAGGTTCCAGAGACCACATGCCCTAAAGCGCTTGGTAGAAAGGAAAAGACCTGAAGGGAAGCCTAGACTAAATATGCAAGAATCTGAAGACTTAAAGTGCACTCTTCATTCTCATGAGAGGAAGAACGGGGATCTTCAGACTTATTCTCAACAATAATTCTAAATGGAGAAAAGATTTACAGCTAAATAAAAATACCATATATATCAAAACCTGTGGGAAGGGACTTGGGTGTCACTCAAAAAATACTTTATGAACTCAGGTGCTTATATGAGAAAATAAAAGGGCTATGGGCGTAATTCAGTGACAGAATTCTTGTCTCAAAAAAGCACGGTTCAATCCTCAGCACCGAAAGAAGAAAAGGATGAAATGAGAAGATGTGAGCGATGAGAAGAGAGGAGGAGGAAAACAGAAGAGAGTCGTGACTGTGTCATGAGAGTTCTGACAAGGCAGAAAACAAGAGAAGCCCAAAGTATGTAAGAAGGAAAAAGTAATAAAGTTATAGTGCCCGGGGCTGGAGAGATTGCCCAGTGGTTAGGAACACTTACTGTTCCTGCAGAGGACCAGTGTTTGGTGCCTAGCAACCACATCAGACTTATAATTGTCAGTTCCAGAGCTTTCTGATCCCCACAAGTACCTGCACCCATGTGGTGCACATTAACTCATTCAAGCACAAACAATTTGTTTTGTTTTAGTTATGGCATCCAATATGGTATATAACAAACTCTATTTAAAACATGAAACAAATTATTTTAAAAACTGGAGTTTTGACACAGCACAAAATTGATTCTGTTTAAATTTTACATAGTGGCAATGATAACAGAAGAGGCGAGAGAGTAAAGCTTTGGCTTGGAACAGGTCTGGGGTGATTGTCTGACTGGAGTCTCAAGCCTTTGCTCTCCAGCTGCCTGGCCTTGGGATGGTGCATTGTAACAGCATTGTAGAGTCACAGTTCACTCTGGTGAGTCCCCAAGGTCTGTGCTCTACCTGGCTGCCCCTGTAAGACCTCCCAAGTTAGATATGCTCCTTCAGTGAGATTTGGCACTATGAACCCTGCTTTACACAACTGGAAACCAGTGTTTGAAAAATGTCTGACATTCCCTGAGTCATTGAACCATCAGCTGTTGAAGATAGTGCATCCACCATTCCAGACCTGCCTCCTCCATCACTATGCTCATCTCCAAGAGAGGAGGAAAATATTATGCTCATTCCATGCACTGATGTCACAGCTGTGATTGCTGTCTGCTATACTGTCCAGCCAGCTTAAGGGAAAACACATTTAGGGTCAAATACAAAGCTGAAGAGGGCAAAAGGCTCCTCTTCCACATGTAGAAGTTCCTACTCCTACAAATGGTCACTCAGTTAATGTCCCACTGGAATCAGTATTTAATATGAACTGAGTGTAATGCCAAGGTTTTTCAGTGCCTACAACACTTATTTTCATGGGTTCTATTGTCCTGAACACAGATTGAGAACCTCAGATGCAAAGAACAAATAGCTGCTCTTTGTCCAGACCACCTGATGCCAGTGCTGCCATTCTTACCTCATTCTTAAATTTCCAGGTCCCAGCTTTCTTACCACCAGCTGTGGGTGATAAGACTCACACATGAGCTGCTCAGAGGAAATGAGACAAGGTAGCTAAAGCCTCCACACCACACAGTAGTCAGCCTGCAGTAAGGGATGCCCTAGTAAAGGTGGAGGAGAAGCAGGGAGAGCAGGAGGGAGGGGGAGGGAGGGGGAGGGGAGGAGAAGCAACAGTGTCAGCAGCAGTTGGTGGTGGTGATGGTCCCAATGACTGATAAAATTCCCGGATTTACTTCCTAACGTTTTCAAAGCCAGGATGGGGAGATGGTTCAGGGGATAAGAGCTCTTATTATCCAACCATGAGGATAATGTTGAGTTTGAATCCTCTACACCCATGTAAAATCTAGGCATAGCTATGCATGCCAGAAACCCCGGCATCAGAAGGATTGAGACAAGTGGATCCTGAGAGCTTGTTCACCAGCCAGTCTAGTCAAGATTCAGATGGACTGAGGAAACCTCTTTCAAGAGCAACAGTGGGTGACTATAAGGAAGATGCCCAGCATCATCCTCTAGCTTCACATGAATGTGTACTAGTGTGCACATACCTTGCCCCGTGCATACCCCACACACATGTATCACATTCTCAAACACATCTTTCTCTTTGCTCACACAGATCCTACTGTGGACCGATCATTCCTGTTCTATATGAAAACTATTTTCACATTGAAATCACAGCACTTTGCACTACATAAAGATAGGAAGAAACGCGGTTAAAATAATGTGACAAATAATAGAATTGTGGGAAAGTGAGAAAAATGCTCACATTGCCCGACTGCAGTAAGTCTAGCCTTGAACTTAATTTTCCGGGATTCTTGAAATATCAGTGATCGCAGCATAAAAGAACAATTAATTAAGCTGTTTGTTCTCTTTATGTGAGTCTCTGTTGCCATCTACAGTTTAGGACGAGGCATGCAACACTGCCAAGTCACTAATTCTGAGGATCCTGGAGATGGCCATGCTTGCTTGGGGAACACAAATAGTGAAAGGGAGTACCTGAAGAAGAAGCTCTTTCTCCACCACCTCTTCGGTCTTGCTGATGAGTCGCTTCTGCAGGGTGTGGATTTTCTGGATCAGCTCAAAGGTACTGGGGTCACTGGCCTGTCCAAAGAGAACAACAGGGACAACATTGGTTTCAAAGCTACTGAGCAAAGCCTTGTTCTGTGGGCAATAAGCACTGTGTTAGTGTAATGCCTTTCCCACTTGAAGAGCTCGTACATAAAGAATTAAAACCAAAAGGAAAGCATAGCAGATGGCACTGCCATAATTCCTGCTCTGTCTCCTCTATGGCTCTAATTAACCCACTGATGAAAAGTGAGTGTGTTGGTTCTGCCAGAAGACCCCCCTAATCATCACACAACCATGTGTGATGCTCAGTGTTTCCGATGTGATATCACATTTTAGTCACATGACAGCTGTGTCAGCCTTCCCCTTTTACAGACAGGAGCACTTAGGAGCAAAGAAGTCATTTGGCACGGCTGGGAAGGAGCCAGGCTGGATTGAAGATGTGCACTGTTGCTAAGTCTGTGGTTCTCATTATGAAGCTTTGAGCTTTCCCTGCCACCTCGGGTTTCCACAGGAGTAACTCCCCAAAATCAATCAACTTGGGGGCTCCCCTCTGATTATTGTCAGCCAGAAGATTCCATAGAGCCCACAATGGGAAGGATTTCAGGTTGCCGCATCTGCTAAGGGGAGGTAGGAGAACACAGCTGTGGCATTTAGAGCTCACATGGAAACAACCCAGACAGCCCTGATGCTCCTTCAGTAGCTGTGTGTGTTTCCTTTAAACAAGAGCTACAGGTGCGAGCTGATGTCTGTCCTCTGGACTTGGAGTCAAGGCTTTGCTTTTATCCATACTGACACTTGGAACTAATCTAGCTGCTGGATATTTTCAACCACCTCTCAGAGTCCTTAATTTTTTTTAATAGAAATTGACATGGAGTTGGAAATTCCCAAGATCTACATGAGAATACATGGAACAGGCTAATGTGATGTGAGCAGGTGTTAGACATTCAGCTCCACCTCCCAGGCAGATCCATGGTGATTGCCGGGTTAGTAAGCTGTGCCACTTTGGACACTAAAGAAGAATAAAGAGCTCTCTGCCCGATCGCCGCCATCATGGACATGAGTCTCGTGTGGCCCATCAAGCTGGCTACGGTAACCAAAATGCTGGGCAGGACTGGTTCTCAGGGACAGTGCATGCAGGTGCGTGTAGAATTTATGGATGACACCAGCTGCTCTATCCTCAGAAACGTCAAAGGCCCCATCCAAGCAGGTGATGTGCTCACCCTGTTGGAGTCATAAAGAGAGGCTCGGAGGTTGTGCTAACCTTGCTGGTCCTGGATATCCACCTCTTGGCCCATGATGACCCACAATTATTAAATAAAGTGTTTCTATTTTTTCAAAAAAAGAACAAGAAAGATGATATTTCATTGTCTCAGACTTTGCTTACTCAGCACCAGCTGGTACCTACATAGCTGGACAGGATTTGGCACACATTAACTTGGCAGCCCTGGATGTTGTTAAAATTCAGGCCTTGTATTTACACAATTTATAATGCATTAACTTTAATACTTTCTTCATTAAAAGAAAATAAAAATAAAATCCTATTTGGATGATTTTCCATCTGACACTGAACTTTCTTGTGTCACAGACTTATATTTCTCAACATTGTAACTGGTCATTTAGCCAAAGTACATTTTGGCACCACATTGCTGTGAAACTGAAAGAAAGGGCCATCCTTGTCTTGCCCAAGCAGAACTTGACCAAGCAAGCGAGCGGCTGTTACTTGCAGAGTTGGTCATAATGCCTGGGCAGGAACCACAAAATAAAAAGTCAATTAACCCATCTTTTGCCAGTGGAACTTTTGGCTCTGTCATCAGACCCTAAGAAAAAGGGCTTGGCTAACACAGTCTAGGCCTTGGAAAAGATTGAGTCACCAAGCTGTATTTCCTGTAGAAAATGGAAGAACGCAAAAACAATTGAAAGATGGTTAAGACATTGGTGAGAGAAATTGCTAAAGGCAAGAGAAATTGCTAAAGGCAATAAATAATCAATCCAAAACTCAAAACTACCTGAAAAGCAAAATGTATGCCCTATCAATGAAAGCGTTCATGGGGTCTTTTTAAGGACAGGTAGGATTTTTGTCCAAAACTTTTAAAACCAATCTCAAATTAACCATCTGGTTCTAAAACAACTCAATTGACATTTGATCCAGTTTTTCGTTGTAGGTGACAATTTGCATATCATTAAATTCAAGGGCCCCTCGCATCCTGCTTTAGGTTAGGAACCTTGAGTGGGTGCAGAAGAAGGCTGTGGACAGGAAGGATGACCTAGCAGGTGTTACCTCAAGCTTTCTCCATCTGTGTACATTCATGGGGTTCTCCAGTTCCTCCTCCAGGGCTCGGCATCTCGTCCTTTCCTTTAAGAATTCTCTTTGCATGTGGAAAAGCTCCTGCCTGAATAAAACAAGCTATTTGGCAAAAAAAAAAAAGCTTCTCTTGAATATGCTATCTTTGCTACAAGGAGCTGGGGGATGGCTCATTGCATAAAATACTTGCCCTGAATTCATAAGGACCAGTGTTCAAATTCCCAGAACCCAAGTAAAAGCCAACCAGGTATAGTGGCTCACTTATAATCCCACTGCCGAGTAGACTGAGGCAGAAGATCCCCCAGATAAGCTAGCTAGCCAGTCAGGCTGGATCTCTGGGCTCTAGATTTAGCCAGAGACCGATCTCATAAATAAAGTGGAAAACCATTGAAGAAAGAACCAGGTACCAACCTCTGTTCCCCATGTGTATACCCACATGTGTGATCATATACATTCAAGTGTACAATACACATACAACACAAAAAAACTAATTTCTATAGACATACTGTATCTGGCATAAAAATCTGGAACTAGGAAACATGTAGCACTGAGAGAGGCCAGCTTCCCACCCAGACAAGCCACAAAGAATACTAACTCATTTGGAGTTCACGAACTGCCTTAGCTCTGAACAAATGCTGCCTTTAGAATCTTGGTTCTGAATGTTGGAGGAATTTAGGAGCATATGAAAGGACCCAAGCCGGGAAGCGAATCCTGAGAGTGCCAAGATACATTTTAGTGTTTTTGTACCTACAGTAGTGGTCAGTGAACACTCTGCATTACAAGCTCCACACCTGGCACCGAGTTACTGTAGCACAGGTGATAAGCCAGCACCAATTACGGCTTCTGACTTCCATCTTCACCGTGTAGTGGGATCACATGGAGCGCTCTCAACATCCCTTTGCCTGGACCCACTTCCCAAAGGACTTCTGCTACATGGGGTACGGTTTAGGGCCTGCATTCCATAGCTTTGAAAATCCCTGCAGGTAATTCCAATTTGTAGCCTAGATTTGGAGACACTGAGTTTGAAGCAATGAAAATATTCTACCTTATGTCCCACAGCCACCAAGCATAGGCTGCTAAAAAAGCCCTGAAGCCCCAGCTCTGTATCAAATGTGTTTCTAAAATCTTAAGCATCTCTAGTTATAGACAGGCTGTCTCTGCCACCGTCAGCATCCTGAGAAATTCTAGTCACCCAAACCTTTGTTGGAGAAAAGGGACAAATGCTTATGACTCATGTAATAAAGACATTACTGTCTGTTTTCATCTGCTGTGGGGTGCAGATTCCTAACACGAAGCCATCTCTTTTACTTAATTGCTTCATTTAAACCAATAATACAACTTCCCCTCATTAACAAGACAAACCATTAGAATTAACTGCATGATGTTCACTCAACAGGGAGTGCGAACAAAGCTGCTTAGAATTAAAAGCATATTTTTAACACTTTGCTTTTCTAGAACATCAACAGAAGAGGAAGGAAAGGGTACAAGCCACCATACTTGAAGCCTGATGGTGGAGGAGACTGTGATGCACATAACGTTTCTTTCTACCACCTGTAGCTGCAGTTACACTCCAAACCTCAGAGACATTTAGCAGTTTGCCCCAGGTC
Source organism: Sigmodon hispidus (assembly GCA_004025045.1). Classification (NCBI taxonomy): domain Eukaryota; kingdom Metazoa; phylum Chordata; class Mammalia; order Rodentia; family Cricetidae; genus Sigmodon; species Sigmodon hispidus. The sequence goes on from PVIH01010665.1 coordinate 10,999, forward strand.
ACGCAGCTGGTAGACAGTGAGGCTGCTTGTCTCCATCCTTTATGAGACCACCTTTCCTTGGAAAGGAAAATAAAATCCATTTTCAACAAACTAGCAATATTGACTAGGAATGGATCAAATTTTGTCCTTTTTGAATGTCATGAAAATAACTCATGGCTGACAAAGTAGTGACAGCCCTTCAGATCATTCGGTGGCCCCTTAGAATGAGACCACTTGTTTCTGGAACATGTGTGGTAGTCTCTCTGAGCAGTAAAGTTATAGCCGATGTTTCTAATCCCTCCTGTGTGTTTTTTCTGCATTTCCCACATTTTCTACAATTAATATGTGCTACATTCATCATCTGAAAGACAAAAAAACTGCAAAAACAAAAAAGTGGATCCATCCTTGATAGTGGCAAACTCCCAACTTCTGCATCTAAACATCAGAAGTATCTTTTCTTCTAATTAAGATAAGAAGCAGATCCTTCAGGGGGTGGGGTGGTGGTCAAGGAAAAGCTGCACTTCTACAGGTCTGTGGGAAAGAAGGGAAACCACCAAGGAACACCAGATCTCTCATTCAGTTCCCTGCAATGGCTCCTATGTAAGGATGTTCCCCACAGGGAAAGCAGATGCTGTGTGATTGAAGAAGGAAGATGTGAGCTAAGAAAACAGCACAGAAGATGAATCAAGAGCCAGGTAGAAAATCCGGCCATCATTTAAGGAAGCAGACTTTTCAGAGAGTTAATAGAATTACATTTTCCACCTCCTTCCATCCCATATATTAGTCCAAGGGAAAGACGTGCGTATTTCAGCAAGATGCCCTTTAAATATTGACGCCCCATCTCTTGCATGCTGCCTGATTAAAGAAGTTCCCAAAAATTCACGGTGGGGGGGTGGTTCTCAATTGTAACTGGTTTGTGTTTGTGCTTTGATTAGAAATTTCCTTTTGAAAGCCCCGGATGGTGTTTTAAGGACCATTTTGCTGTTCTTACACTCCTTGGGAGGAGACTGGCCTGCTTTTGTGACACAGCATGATCTGGGAAGACTTTATGAAAAGAATGTTCTCATTCAATGGACCCTTTCATCCTATGAGGTCTATTTTGTGTAATTTGCTTCAAGCTTTCAAAGACTCACACAAGGTCACTTTGTAGGGGCTCCCACAGACGTCCCCAACCTCCCTTTACCTCAGTTCCTCCACATTAGCCACACTCCTGGCAAGGATCCCCTTTTCCCTGCGCAGCTTCTTGATCTCCAGTTTGAGGATGCGCATGTCCTCCACCCTCTGGTTGTACTGGGTCTCGCCTTTGTTCAGAACTGACTGCTGGATCTTGATCTTCTCATACAACAGGGCTAACTCATCATTGCGCCGCACAAGTTGAGACCCAAGGATGTCTCTCTCGCTGATGACCTGGAAAGACATGACCTCTTGGAATAAAAAAAAACACCAAGTCTCCCTTTTCACCATAACAGCAGCATCCAATCCTTCCACAAATATCTGAGTGTCCACATATGCCCTGTGGGCAGGGCAGTAGAAACAGCTCACCAGATACTCAGCATGTAGCTTCTCCAACTGTCACAGCCAAGGTCTGATAATCCACTAATGCTTGGCCTGAAGCTGTGTCCTTCTGCTTGTTTTTCCCAGGCTATTTTTTTTCAATTTTAAAAAATGTATTTATTTTTATGTTCATGGATGGTTTCCCTGCACATATGTTTGTACACCTGTTTCATGCAGTGCCCACGGAGACCAAAAGAAGGGAGGGCATCAGATCCCCTGGTATTAGAGTTACAGACAGCTGTGAACCATCATTCGGGTCCTGAGAATTGAACCTCTGTCCTCTAGAAGAATAACTAGTGCTCTTAACTCCTGAGCCATTGCTCCAGCACCTTCAATCCACTTTTTAAAAATGTTTCAATTTGAATGCTTTTCTGGTATGCCAGCTCTCCTCAAGTTTCATCGCTTGTTACGTATCACACTGAGCAGCCTTCCCCGGAAAGGAATCTGAAAGCATCTGGATTTCTGACTTAGAGTGTGCTGACAGAAGATTACGAAATCTGCAATCCCAGAGTTCAGGAGGCTGAGGCAGGAGGATAACCAATTAAAGACCAGTCTAGGCTACATGGGGGGGGGGGAGCCATTATTTTTTTCAAAAAAAAATTAATCCCAAAATTATACACTTGAGTTTCTATCATGAAATTATGAATGGCATTTATATATGGGCAACTATATTATATCAGAGTTTAAACTCCCTGAAAACAGGGACCTATGGTTTCATTGACCAATGTGTCCCCAGTGCTTAGAAGAATAACTGATGCCAAGGAGTGCTCACAAGTGTAAATGGAATGGATAATTATTTCACGGTCAGCCCAAGACTCCACTGCTAATCTTCAGACATGAACTGCAAAGGGCCATGTACTCATGGTTGCTGTTGGGTGTGACAAGGAGCTCCTACCTGGTCCAGTTCCTTCTTCTGCCTCACCCTCTCCCCGTCAGCCTCAGCGATGATGCGCAGGAGTTTCCTCTCCTCCACTTCTTGCTTTTCAATGAAGTGTTTGGTCTCCAGGGCCTGCTGCCTCAGCTTCTGCAGCTCAGCCTGACAGAAAGGGGGCGAATGAGACACACGTGGCATTCATCAGGAGCTTACGCAGGAGAAGGAGGCTGGATCAGACTGCACAGCCAGGCTTCTTATACTTTGCTCTCATGTTAACAGAGTTGCAGCACTATCATAACCCAAGCAAGCTTACTGTGCTTGTGCACACACACCCATTAAGAGCAAGTGAATCAACAATGCCCATGATAGTGATCATGGTCATTCTGGAAGTTGTGCCTGAGGGTTTCCTATCACTCTTCTGTCTGACCATAGAAGGGGCCTCATTGGAATTCAGCAGTATATCCCACCTCCCCACCTCTGTTCACTAAGAACAGTTCAGGACGGCAGGGAAGGTCTCTACATGTACCAGTTTCTCTAGTGGTTCCTACCACAACCGGTATATACACTGCTAAGAGAAGGTCTTTTGTGAGAATAAACTAAATTAGTCAAAAAAACAACTAAGTGTCTCTCTTTTAAACATGTTGATAAGATAGAAGGATGTTGGAATATTAAAAATTAAAAAATAAAACATTCTAAGGCATCTGCAATGCAAAAATGAAGATATGATATACAAATAATATGCATACTTTTGAATTCAGGCAACAATTTCCAGTATCCTTTTTTACTTTTGTGTCTGCTTACATATGTGTGTGTGTGCATATACATGTGTGTGTAGATGCACATTTGTGTGGAAGCCAGAGATCAGTGTCATATGTTGCCCCCTCACTGGGTTCCAGAGCTCAGCAATTTGACTAGGCTACCTAGCTTAGCAAGCCTCAGGGATCCACCTATTCCTAACTCTCAGCACTAGAATTACACATGTGTGTCACGATATGTGCCCAGATTTCTCTATGAGTGCTAGGGATCCACGCTTGCCCAAGAAGCACTTCCGTGGCTATTTCCCCAACCTGCCCTATACATACACACACACACACACACACACACACACACACACACACACACACACACACCAGTATCTTTTCTATCATTTAGACAGTGAGTTGGTATCACAGGAAGTCAATGAAAAAGGCATCACCGAACAGAGACCTCAGAGATGCTGTCTCAGAGAGCTCACACCAGAGTCAAGGTTAACTGGAGACGAAGGTGGAGTTAACTAGAAGAACAGGAAAATGGGGGAGGAGCTAGAAAGTTAGGAAAGGAAAGTCCTTTCCATCAAAGCCTGCACAGCATGCAAGTGACTTACAATATGCATGACACTGTGTGTCCCACACAGAGACGAAAGAAAGCACATAATTTAGCCAATGTCACTGAATTAGTAAATAGTGGAATTGAGGTATCCAAGCAGGATCTTTTGATGCAAAAACCTGTGTCTGTCTACTGCCTGCATCCAAGCATCACAAATCAAATACAAAAGATGAGTAAGACAGTATTCATTGCCCACCGAAGATGACTGATAGAGCTAACAACAGCATGAATGTGCCATCTGCTGGCATAGAAGAGGGCATGAGCACACGCAAGAAGGAGTTTATTTGCCTGCTTGGGGTTGACAGAGAAGAATGAGTCAAGTCCTTGGCAGGTGACAGATGATACCCAGCTGGAGAGGTGTGTGTTGGAAGAAGACATCCAACAGCCAGGCTATATGAACTAGTTCGGGCAAACTGAAACATCTGGTGTGTTGAGCAGACAGGACAGTGCCCCCTATGTGGCTGGATCAGAGGGCCAGATTGGGGGTGGGAGGAAGAGAAGCTGACAAACAGCTGGGGAGGCTTGGGAAGGATCCTCTGATTGGATGCATTATGGAGAGAATGCATCAAGGAACCAGTGTTTCCCATGTGACAGGAAAGGAAAATGTGTCTCTAGGTGGCATTCTGTGCCCAGCCAGGAAAGACAAGTGGGAGAGCTGCCCAGTAAGCTCAGGGGAAAGCTCTGCCTTCCCCCACCCTGTACTCACAAGAGTGGTGATGGGAAGGTGTCAGACCTCCAGTGTGTGTGTGATTTCCTACAAATGACCGCACAAGGCTTATACTATTTTTCCTTCAGGTAACTATCGGGATCTCCATACTCAAACTTGCCAAATTAACAGGAGGCTTATGAAGCAACTGAACAGAGGTCAAAGCCAGATTCTAGCCTATAAGGACCAGAAGTCATGAATTCCATACTGCAGCTTACCTGAGCAGTAAGAGATAGTACATGCCCACTAACAGTTGTGTAGTGTACATATTAAGTACAAGTAGCTACTGCAAAAGCAGACTTTCTTTGATGACATGTGTGTCCATTCATGAAATGTATTTTGATTCAGGGATAAGCAAATGAAATACAGATTGAGAAAAGATCTGGTCTAGAGTTTACCACTCAAGGGGAAACACCTGCTGGAAAAGAAAGCAAAGAACTAACTTTTTCCAGTTCTGTCATTGTTTAAGATAACAGTGAAGACTGCAGTGAAAAACCTGTTTGGCTAGAGCTTCCCTTCATAAAACTTTTATTTTCCCATATCTGCACACTCACTTCTCTGCTCCTAAGTGCCAAGAGCAGATCAGAACCCATCAGCAGAACAAAATGAAACCCTTGTTATATTAAAATGCAATCAACAGTGTGTAAAAGTATCTGTCTGAAATGTAAAACCAGCAGCGCGTCTGGCGTTGCTGGGTGCTTTTTCATAACAGATCAAAATTCTGAGTGGTCGATCTCCTTATGTCATAAATTTATGGGCTGTAAACAAGATGTGGCATTAGGCATTGGCAGCAAACGTTAGCATCAACAAAATACCTAGGGCCTAATACATTTAGCAGTTATAAATCTGAACTGCCTCTCAGGAAAGGTGACAACTGCTATGTACCCAACTGCTCTACACTCATCAGGCAACATCGTGGTCAGACTTGATGTTCCTACACCTGCCCAATGCTCTGCTGGTGGCAGCAGGTTACAATGAGATGACCAAACATGCCCTTCACTAACAATCTTGTTCAGCTTCAGAATTATACAATTTTGAAACCAGTGCTTATGTACTGATTATCATCAAATATGACTCAGGGTATAAATCATATCTCAAGAGCCAGATTTGGGAGACACTCACTGGCTCATGCATGAACTACCTGAAGTCTTCAGCCACAGGTTTAATTAGGCTTTGAGCATGGGCGCACGCGCGCGCACATACACACACACACACTGCCTCCCATGGATGACAGCTCCTCATTCATGTCCTGGGACAGAATCACTAAGTGGAAGTATGGGGTGCCCTGAGGCCAATCCCTAATGTGCTACTGAGCTCTGGAGGCAGAGAACTTGCTGCTGCATTGTTCACAGAGAATCAAAGAGCTGTCAAACAAATGCAGAATGGTTGGGAAGAGGCGAGACAGCATCAGGGGCCTGTTAGGACAAGAAGGCAGACATTGCAAATGAGATGGCTCCTTCAGGGTAGATGAAACAGGACTGGAACGTAATGAATGGAAGGATGCAGACTGGGCCCGATCTACAGAGATCTACAGGCACGCTGTCAGAGGTGTGATGCCCTGACAGTGTCTATGATCTCAAGTCAGTAGAGACCAATGACAACAGAAAAAGGAAAGAAAAATGCAAAGAGCAAAACTGTTGAGATGAGTGGAGTAGTAGAGTGCAGATGTGACCTCCCATACAGCTGTCTGTCTGGAGGCTTTGGGAAGCAGTGAGTTGGGTTGTCCTATAAAAATGCATCTCGTGATCTACTGAGTCCATGAGGCTGTGCCCCTCCCAAGGGATTGTGTACCCACATAGTCTGTAGGATAAAAGATAAATATCTTTGTGGGCAGAGTTACTAGACAATCTGTTCTTTCCTCTGGGGTTTTAGTTCTCAAACTGAAGAAACTTGCAACCAAGAGGCCTATGTGGAAATGTGATTCAAATTCTTAGTGTTAAGCCAGTCAACAGGCTGTAACTCCATGTGTGAGCTGTCATATTGTTCTAAGGGTATGAGGCAGGCTTGACAATGGTGCCAGAATTACCCATATCCACAGCACTGTAACCAGTCACCGTCGGATAAGAATCAAACAAGCTTAATTCTTTCTCTGTTCCTCATCCTTACCTCAGTGAGAAATGATGGTATCCCACTCTACAGCTCTTCCGAAATTACCACCTCCCATAACCAATGGCCAAAAGCCATCCAGACCTGAGACTCCATTTGGAGTTCACCTCCAAAACAGAAGTCTTTTAATCACTCTTGTGTCTTGCCTAGGGCATAACTACACAACCTACTGCCCTGTATTTTATTATGATGTCTCCTTATTGCTATATTTGTAGATGCCTAATAATGAAAGGTACCGTTAAAATAGATATTATCTAACAACAAACTCTAAGGAATTGGAAGTAAGTGAGATTTTGTATGGGGTGTTGTTTATTCTAGAGTGAGATTCTGTAGAAGGCCCTAATTCCAATTTAGACTTCACTTTGGGCTGATGGTTAATCTTTTGAATTGGGCATCACTTGGGAAGTAAAGATGAGAATCAGTGCATCCTCCAAGAGAAAGATGATACACCAATTAGCCAGGCTTATTACACGGAAGCCTAGCTAATGCGGTCCAAAAGGCCCCTGGTGCAGCAGGGTTGATAATGAGATTTTTCTAATTTGTTCAACAGTAACTAAACCCCATCCTGCTATTGACTCTGGGATAAAAACAAACTGTCCCCCATTTAAACAACTTTTGAAGAAGAATAAGGACAAAGGTGCAGAATATTTTCAATGTTTGTAAAGTTCTTTATGTATCAATCAGCTTTAATAAAGAATTTTCCATTCTTCTCCACGAGCTGGAGTGACAGAGATGAAAATCCCAGATAAATATATCAATTACCACATCTTTTTCATAAAGGCATTTTTGTTATAGTTTAATCTTTCTCAAACCAAATGTGCCTTAAATTAATTTAATGCAACAGTTCCATTTCCATGAAAACCTTTCATTATGGTGCCAAGTCTGTTATTAAATTAGGAGTACATATTTCAAACTATGGCATCCTAGAATCAAGGAAATGTGGTATTAAATCTGTGTGATGCTGCATGCACGTTTGCACAATGTCTGTCTTTGAACGCTTCTGTTTGCAGAAACCATGGTATCCTGACTCTGACTTGCTGTAAAGGTGCAGGATCTTAAAAATTCTTAAGTATTGTGCATAAAGATTGTTTATATAAGAATTCTAGCACTTTCTTATATGTTCCTCTTTCTAGTTCCTTGGTCAGATGAAGTAGGCAGGAACTCTATCTTACATTGTCTTAGTGGATGCAGAGTATTCTAAACTAGTAGCTTTAAAGGGCTTGCCTATTAGGATGTAGAGGTACCTGTCTATAATCCCAGCAGTAAAGAAGCTCAGGAAGTAAACTGGCCATCTCCTCTGACCAGATTGGTGCCTAGTCCAATTGTCATCAGAGAGGTGTCATCTAGCAACTGATAGAAACAAGTACAGACCCACAGCCAAACATTGGGTGGAATTTGGGGAATCCTGGAAATGAGGAGAAAGGACTGTAGGAGCCAGAGGGGTCAAGGGTACCACAGAATGAACTAACCTGGGTTCATAAGAGCTCACAAAGATTGAACCCAACAACCAGAGAGCCTTCACAGGACTGACCTAGGCACTCTACATATATGTTATAGCTTTGTAGCTTGGCCCTCTTGTGAGACCTCTAACAGTGGGAACAGGTGTTGTCTCAGACTCTTTTACAGCCATTTTTGAACTCCTCATACTAGGTCACCTTACCCAGCCTTAATACATGGAGAGGTACTTAGTCTTACTGCAACTTGATATGCTATGGTTTGTACTGTTGTTGTTTTGTTTTGTTTTAATACTCATAGGAGACCTGCCCTTTCCTAAACAGAAACAAAGGAGTGAATTGGGGGTGGGTAGCAGAGAGGGGATGAGAGGAAAGACCAGGAGGAGAGGAGAAACTGTGGCCAGGATAAATAAATAAATAAATAAATAAATAAATAAATAAATAAATAAATAAATTTTGATGATGAAGAAGAAGAGGAAGAAGAAAGGAGTAGCAGCAGTAGAGTAGGCAGGAGGCTCATGAGTTTGAGACCAGCCTGAGCTACTCAGCAAGACCTGTCTGAAAAACAATCAAGGGATGGATATATAGCCCAATGGCAGAATGTCTTGGATATGCAAGGTCCTGAGTTCATGCCCAGAATAAAAGAAAAGCAAAATAAATAAACAAGTGTGTCTTAGTAAGATCTACGGAGACAGGTCTTCCCAGAAGGAGAGGCTGCCAAGGTCTAGGACCCTCAGATGGGAAATCAACTATGAACCGTGTCCAGGGCAAACCAACAGTGGGAAAAGCTCTAGCACCTCATAGGTAACAACATTGCAGACAGAAAAGTCACCTGCACACAGAGGAGTGGTGACCGGGAACAGATGGACAAAGATCATCTTATTGGAAGTCCAGAGTGGAGTCTGGGGATGTCAAGTATGAGCACAGGGCTCGTCACGGGTTGTGAATGCAAATGGGTGGTAGGTAGCCTCTAAGGTCAAGGACTTCCTGGGCACTACCAATATGCCAGCTTCTCTTCCACTGAGTCATGCTGGTTGTAAATGAGTTAGGAGCTGCAGGTCTCCAACACACACACACACACACACACACACACACACATATACACACACACACACACACACACACACACTGGACTGGAGCTGCAGGTCTCCAACACACACACACACACACACACACACACACACACACACACACACACACACACACACACTGGACCAGGACCATCACCTGTAAGGAGACCATTCCTGAGATGGCTAAGGTGATCCTCCCAGAACCTGGTTTGGTGGCTTCTAGATATTAGCCCTGAGAATACAGGCGGACTTCTTTGGTGGCTCTCCCTGCCCCTTGCTCTTCCTGAGTGGGAAGCTGCTTCCACCAGGAAGATATCAGCCTGGAGCTTCTGCTGCAAGCTGGTACCTTTAGCGTTTCCTTCTCCTTTTCAATGCGTTGCTGCTCTAGATGCAGCTTCACAAGCGCGGCCTCCTTAGCGGAGATCTCTTCCTTCAGCTGATCCACCTGATGTGTCATGATCTTTAACTTCCTCTTCATCTCCGTTATTTCATCCTAACAAAAGGAAATGAGAAAGTTTTGGAAGCCAAACAGACACCATCCTCCACATGGAATTTCAATATTTACTTAAGAGCTCTTTTTCAAAACAGTATGGGACCAAACCTGACTAGGCTATTCCTTTGTCTCTTATGCCCATCAATATCAAAATACCTTCTAGCAATGTCACTGAAGAGTCTCAGGAGACACTCACAACATATAAACAGTGCCATAGGCAACACAAATGTGAAAACACACACACAAATACTATATCCTTTGACTAAAGAAATTAGAAGCACAAAAATTATTTGTCAAGAGATTCCAAAGCCAGGTTCTGCAATTTAAACAGAAGGAATATGGGAATGCACTCTGAGTCTTGGCAGCAACCAAGCTTTTCAAAACCCAAGATCACAACGGCAATCCTACCTAACCATTTAATGGAGGCCATGCTCTCCACACCCTACTGAATTGTGTCGCTCCCATTTCCAGCAACATGACAGTGTGTAAACTGATGCTTACTCAGGTAGATCAAACATGGTTTCTTAGTCTTGTCTAATGATGTCATTAGAACAACAGGAAGTTCTTTAAACCCAGTACAGAGAGAAGCCAAGAACACACACACACACACACACACACACACACACACACACACGTACACACCCACCATTTTCCCGAGCCCCCTGTCAGGTAAGGACACACACGCTGGTTACCTGAGCCTCCACCAGATTTTTGCTGTACAGATTCCTGTCTGATCTCACGGCTTCATACAGGTTTTGTTGCTGTTTTAGCTTAGTCTCTGATTCAGCAATTTTCTTCCTGTAGTCAAAAATCTGTATTTCACGGACTTTAATGTCTTCCATGTTAGCAAGGACCTGTGGGAGAAACAAGCATCTGAGCATAGTTACATGGCCCATCTGTGCTTATGGGCTTGGGAGAAATGAGGTTTTTATCTAGGAGTGGCTGCTAGAGACTATCATCATTTCAGCACAACACAGACGTGAAGGCCGGATTTTACATACACGACACTAATGCTCAAGTATAAAGATTTAATATGGTTATTTTCTAAGATCATTAAGTAGGGGAATGCTCACCACACACAAAAATGGGCAGGGGGCCCTGAATTTAACAGATGTTAATATGCAGAGGTAGGAAGTTGTTCCAAGGGTACTCTCTCAAATTCAGCGTGTGGGGTTTTTGTCAAGTGCCCTTTGCTGGATAGTCTTCTAACTCTGTCTTGCTAATGTCAAGCCCTTTCCATTATGGAAGCTACACAGACTTCACAAAAGTGCAATCAACTATACATACAACACTTCCAGAAAGGACAAGAGGTCATCAGCACATCTCTTTCACAAAGATGAGAAACAAGTGGCTGAGATCCCCAGCATGACCCAAAATTTCTCCCCATAACCTATTCATGAAGTGTAGTGGGATTGTATTCTGCTACATTGTAAATAATTGTCCCACTTACTGGTTTAATAAAAACCCTGATTGGTAGAAGGCAGACAGAAAGTGTGGGTGGGACTACCAGACTAAGAAAACTCTGAGAACAGGAAGAGCAGAACAGAGACACCAGGAGACACACCAGCAGATGAAGAGGAAAGAAGACAACCATGCGGCTCTGAGAAAAGGTACCAAGCCAAATGGCTAAACAGATTAATGGAAATAGATTGAGTTAAGAAGAAAGAGTTAGCTAGCAATATGTCTGAGCCATAGGTCAATCAGCACGTAATTAATGTAAGTCTTTGTGTGATTATCTGGGGCAAAGCAGCAGCAGGGCGGAGAGCAGGGTGAACCTAGGGACTAAGCCAGAAAGGGCTTGCCAGAAACTTCATATTACAATGAAGAAGAAACTTTCTAATTATGACTGCTGCAATGGCCACAGAAATTGACTCTTTTAAAAGAAAAATTTATTTTTAAATATTTTTTTAAAAAAATTAACAGAGAGACAAAAATCCATTGAATTGCAATGTAGATAATGCCAGTACATGAAGAGACAAAAGTTGTAAGATGTCACGACATCCTTGTGGACTTCTTTCAATGGTGACAACTGGCAGTAAAAGAGTGATGTGGCGGGAGATGGGAGGGTGCAGACATGCGAGAATAGGATGAGTCTCGAGGGTTCCTAGAGCAATTTTCCCTAGAACTTAAAGGTGGCAAAGGACCACACATCTTTGCCAGACTCATGGTCCTGTGACCCAGGTGTGTGCTACTTGTGACCAACAGATTACCGAGGTTTTGTCCTGTGAATACTTTCTTCCCCGCTTAACTCCCAGTGTGAAATTAGTATTTTCAGAAAATACATTCCAATCAGCCCCTTCCTAGTGTTTTCCCATCAGGCCTGTTGTTTCAAATATGTAAGCGCCTGCTGAGAGCTTCTTACAGATGGTTAAAGTGAGGTAAGCTTACTAAGTGCCTTTTAACACCTCAAGTCTACAGTGTTCTTCTAGGATCAATTCATCTCATATACTTAATAACAAAGCGCTCCTTTAAAAATAGTGAGGTTCTTTATAATAGTCCCACATGCCATCATTTAAATTCAATTCATAAATGTGAAGTGCACTTTTTTTTATGTACACCTTCTCACCCTTTATCCCACATCAGCCCCTATCTCCACAAAACATAAAGAAGTTAACAATCTGGTGTGTGTTTTTCATGTTTTTTCTTGAATTTTGCATTTTCTACTCCAGTCTACAAACAAATAAACAATAAAATAACTGCAATAAAATCTCACAGCTATCAGTTATTTTCTATGTTCTTGACACCTTACATATTTTAATTCATTTAATTGTCGCTGATGTCCTATAATCAGGAAAATTAAAGTCAAAAGAAATAACATTTCCACAGTGACTCAGCTAGCAACTCTGTAGTCCAGGGATTTCCTTCCTTTTACATTTTTTGCTTTGGGGATCATTTTCATCCTTTAGGCAAATGACATCTTTTGTACAGACTTCCATGCACTCAGCACACATCACCTTGTGGAAGCCATATTAACTAGCTCTAAGTCCTTCTCCTGCATGTCTTGCAGCCGTGCAAGCCACCACAGAGTTAACTGCATCACTATGAACATTTATTTGTTCCTGCTCTTTGCCACCAGAAGCCCGGCTGCAATGACTGTTTTATACACAGGTTCTCATACACTGGCTCTCTTGCTTCGGGGGAACAGATTCCCAGGAGTGGAATAGCTGGCTCAAAAGACATATATATATTTTTAGCTTTAATACATATTTCTAGATTGCTTTCCAAAATGGTTATAACACTTTACATTCCCATATTGCCAGTGCCACTTTCCTTAATAGAAAACTATCTTGGCAGTTCTAGAAGAACCTTCTTTGGTCAGACTAGATGATTCTTTGAATGTGCTATTGAATTTGGTCTGTTAAATTTTCATTTAGAAATCTACTATGGATTCTTAAGTAGTATAGGCTTGCAGCAGTTCCATTCAGTTTTAACTTCAAAGTTTCTGCTAGATTCAGAAAGCAAATAAAATGTCTTTCTGTTCATTCACTCACTCACTCATTCATTCATTCGCTCACCTGTTCATTCATTCACTCACCTGTTCATTCATTCACTCACCTATTGATCTTATTCATTACTCCTCTATTCATTCACCCATTTACTAATCATTCATTCACTTATCCACCTATTCATTCATTCACAGTCCTCTCCACTAATTCACTCACCTATTCATTCACTCACTCACATACTCATTCATTCCCTTGCCTATTTGTCATTCTCTTGAGCACAGACTGAGGGCTTGATTATGGCACAGCCTTTAAAAGCATGATCATTACAAAGAGGAACAAAACACATTCTCCTCCCCAAAGCTTGTCTCTGATGAGTGACCTCACTATAGGATATGTATTCAATGAATGGTTAAAAATTAGTGATAGAGACATGCACTAGAAAGACACTGGATAATTTATGAATATTGACCTATATATCTTACCCAAGCAGATAGTACTAGAAGTTTATATAATTTGTGAGAACTGCCTCTTTGTTTTTGGTACTCAACCTCCTACCCCCAAACTCATCTGTACACAATCAATGTTAAAAATAATGAGTTGCATCATCAGTAAAGCAATGGCCATCACCATCACCCCAAAATTACACAGGTGCATGAGGAGCAGTTTACCTAGATCTGTTCACAAAGACGACACAATCATAGCTTCTACTATTATAATCACATAAAATAAGAATTGTCTACATATAATTAAGAGTTACATTGAGCATTTGATAAGATCCTACTCTTTTTTTTTAAGATTTATTTATATATACAATGTTCTGCCTGCAGGCAGAAGAGGGCACCATGTCTCATTACAGATGGTTGTGAGCCACCATGTGGTTGCTGGGAATTGAACTCAGGACCTCTCGAAGAGCAGTCAATGCTTTTAACCTCTGAGCCATCTCTCCAGACCAAGAGCCTACTCACTATTATTATTATTATTATCATTATTATTATTGCTATCATTCAGTTGATTAAGACAGAAAATGTCGAGACTAAAAATACATGCAGGCTCAAGGGGAATGGCTTAGTTGGTTTGTTGGGGCTTCAGGGGGAAAAGTGTGTGGCTAGTGAGGAGTAGAAAGAAGTTCTAGTCCTTCATCCAGCACTGCTGTAATATACATTGTTGGACCCTTAACAGAACAGCAGGCAGCTTTGTAAGGTATCAGCCTGGTAATTAAAATATATGTTAGAAATAAACATAAAATCTAAACAAGATATTCATCAGTGGATCTGTTATCAGACTGTAAGCGGGAAAGAGAGAGGGAGGGAGGAAGGAAGAAAGGAAGGAAGGTATAAGTTAGTCTGAAATTCAGCCTCTTTACAGATAAGACATCCTTCTCACAGAGTCAGTGAAATGAAGAGATTGAAACTTGGAGCGGTGTCATCAGCATTCAGAATGTCTAGCAGCACATCCGAGAACAGGGAAAAATTGCTTGTTCAATCACCTTGAGAGATGTTATAACAAAAATGATCCTTTGCACAGACAGAATAATGCTCCAGAGAAAGGATGCTGGCAAGGGCATTTTTTTTCTTTTTGAGCATCCAAGTAGCACAGGGCCATTGTTCTGCACACAACAGTGCACAGAAGCACACATTTCTTCTAGACTCCTGAAGCCAAGTGTCATGGGAATCCGTCACCACACCAAGAGGATGAACAAGTGACAATGAAGAAACATCAAGTACTGACGCTAAGGAAAAAAGGCAATTTGCAAATCAATTTATTCCTAAGCATTAAGACTCGATTTATTCTGAGGCAAAGCATTTCAACCAATGTTCTACAGAAGTTCATAACCCCAAAGTGTTTTAAATGTGTTGGGATGCTGTGCAGCAGCCCATCTCATCATCAAACTGTTCCCTGTTAAAATCGAGGTATCGGAGATGGGGAGGGGCAGCTGTGAAGCTGTAGCTTAGCAAATTGATTACAATCTCAGGTGCCCCAAACCGACTTCTGAGATGAATCACATTCAAGTCTAATAATTTTTATTACTGTCAGGGAATCAGAGCTGCCAGCATCTGCAGGCCCCTTCAGAGGAGACCAGGGGTAGAATTCGCATTTGTAACCCACTCCTGCTGTTTCTCTTTCTGTTAGAACAACTTGCCAACAGAAATGAGAGGAAAATTAAAATCAATAGAAGGGGCTGGGAAATGGCAGCATAGACACCACATCCCGTCGACTGAGGCTGAATGAGAGCGTGGGTCTTTGACTTTGGAAGCCTCTGCCTGTGTATGATGAGACATCAGTACAGTCAACTTCTCAGATACGGTCCTCTGTCTGGATGTCTATGTTCTGCTGCCGCCATCCTTCTTCACCTTCCTAATAAAGCTGGGGGATTCTCTGTGTGAAAACACGAGAGACCTGTGTGCCACGTAGGCAAATTTGTCCTCCTTTTTCTTCCTTTCTTATTTTATTCTCTACGTCAAGCTTAGAGAGAGAGAGAAAGAGAGAGAGAGAGAGAGAGAGAGAGAGAGATCTGAATTTGATTTCAGTGAGATAATATACATTTATAGCATCCTGTAAGTGCCTAGCACATAGGAGTAATCATTAAATAAATGATAACTCATTATTATGATGGATTATACCATGCACGTACATTTAATATAAGTACTTAGCAAATCACTTTAATTTTCGTCAGAGTTAAGTCCTGTTCCATGGGAAAAGAGTGATAAGCAGTCCACTTCTTTCACTATGACATAGACATCTTACAGCTTGTATATGTCTCCTTCATGGCTTCCTTGGAGTTCTACCTAATTAAACATACTATATATAAAATGCAAATTAATATCAAAAAGAAAGTTTTATTTCATTATAGAGGTATCTATTTCATGAACAATATTTCCTGTATGATGTGTTTGTATGTGCATGTTGTGTTTGTGTTGGGGTGCCTTTGCTCATGAATATACATGCAGAAATCAGGAACTGCATCTCTCTCCAGATACGAGAATAAGAATGAGGATAATATGTGCTGAAACACTAGAATATGTTATCTAAGGGTTCTTAAAATATCTCTTCCCTCCCATAAACTTTAGAAGTATTTTTCCTCATGCAAGAGGTTGAACTCTGCCATATGATTTTCTATAACCACTGAGAAGTCAGGAAAGCATGTGGGTAGAGAGAAAAGTGAGTTTGCATGATCAAATAATTTTTCATGTCTTTTATCATTCAAAGAACATATAAATTAAAAGATGATAAATATGTGGTCCCCACCAGGGCCAAACTCACATCCCAGAGACATATCTGAACAACCCCAGCCATACCAGTCTACTACAGGCCTATAAGTAAGATATCATCAGCAGCACTTATCTGTGAATGCCACTGAGATTTCCTGCTTGTATATCATAGAGCAGAACATTTTTATGACAAATTCTCATGGAAATGAATGCATTAGGAAAAGGTTGGGGTGCTGAGCCATCCAGTTCTGGCACAGTGGGGGATCTTCTCTGTCATTGCAAATGCCAAGTTAAATTACTAAAATATACTGTGGGGCTTTCAGAATTTGAGATTCAGCCTTCTTTTCGCTAAACCTAAAAGAACCAAAGGGCACATTAGTGTTGGGTTTGCAGCCCAGACAGAAGAAGAGGCTATCTGGGTGTCACTCAAAGCTTCAAGTGTTGAAGAAAATTCAAATCTGATCACCCATGAGGGTGACATATTTCACATGAACTTTTAGGCAGGGCAGACCCCTAGTGTTAAGTATTATAAATACATTACTGAAGAATAATTTGATCTAGACACTTAAAAGTGAGTTTTTTGACTAGCTCATATGAATTCCCTTTTATGTCTTTCACTCATCCTTTTAAAAATATGTGAGTACTTGTTTAACAAATAACTCATGAAAACCTCAAAACTAAATGATGTTTATCTGGAGAAGTCAATGAGTACATAGAGGCAAATTGGACAACTACGTGAGATAACAGAACTCCTTAAGAACCAGAGAGGAAATTGAATCCGCAAAAAAGTAAAGGTCATTTTTAATTAAGCTCTTTAGTGAAGACAAGATTGTATTGGTCCTTGAGGGAAGAGAAAGATGTTTTAATATTATTTATTTGTTTATGTGTACCTGTGTGTGCATGTGCATGTGGAGGAAAGAGGTCAATCCTGATGTCTTCTTCAGCCATTTCTCCATTCTAATTTTCTTTTTGAGCTATGGTCTTTTGCTGAACCTGGACATTACTGATTTAATGAGACTGGCTAATCAGAGAGTGTCCAGGTATATTCTTCTCTTGGCAACCCCAGCACTACGGTAGCAGGCACACATGATGCTGGCTGTACACTGGCTTCTATCTCTATCTGCCTCTCTTAACTTAGAGAATTGTGACCCTTCGTCCTTTGATAGCATTCTAGAAGACCTCAAGCTTGCATCCACTTTTATGCAGATGTGGGAGTTCCAAACAGGGCACATCCTAAGACCTGACCAAGTCATCGCCACGGCCCCACCATTTCTGTGACTCTCATTGTTTGCCTGCTTGTTTTTTAGTCAGGATACTAAAATAATATGCACTTGTGTGATATTTACTATTTATTATCAGCTTAACAGTATCTAAAATCACCTAGAGAACAAGCCATCAGCATTTCTGTGAGGGATTTTTCTAGACTGGATTAGTCAAAATAGAAAGATTCGCCCTACATGTGAGCATCTTTCCATGGACTAGGGTTCTGGAGTGAATAAAAAGAGGCGAGCAAGCTGAGAAGCATCAGCCACTCCTCTTGCTTTTGTGTGCAAATGCAGTGGAAACAGCCTGCCTCCTCCTGTCTGCAGCCTTGACCTCCTCACCACGATGGACAGGACCTCACTCATACTGTGAGCCTCAATAAACCCTCCATCCTTAGCTTGATTTTGTCAAGGATTTCATCACAGCAGTGGGGACAGTGGCTAATACAAGGTCTTAAGAAGTCTTGGAAAGGATGAACAGCAGAAACTAAACATCAGTGTTTCCCCACCCCGAGGCAATCATTATCAATAAATCCACCGATTTTCCACTCCTGCTCTAATTTTTAAAGATGGGGAAATGCGGTTTCTGCACATTTCTTGCCTAAATTCTCCGTGTTTTCTTCACCACTGCAGATACACCACACACTCAGAGGCACTTTCTTCCAGAGCCAGTCCATAAAGTGTCTTGTTACTGCTCTTCTCCGGAGCAGGGCTGGCTAGCATACACATCTCTCTAGCTAAGGTTTTTCCCATCATATCTTGGATTTGGGGCTTACTTCCACCACCAGAGACTGACTCTCTGAAACTTGGTTTCTATTCTCTGTCCTCTTCATCTCCTGACTTAGAGAATTGTGACACTTCATCTTTTGTTTTTATTCTATGCTCATTTACATCCACTTGGCTGTTTCCATCTCCTTTCCCAGGACTTCGGTTTTTCTGTCTTTAGTACAGAGCCGAAATCTGCTATGGATTTGGACTGGTGGCTTGGCTTTTAGTTTCTATGCAGCTGTTAATTCTTGTAACCATCCTTTTATTTTTATTTTATCTTTGTTTTCTCCTCAAAGTGATGCTTTCTTAAATGCATACATGCCCCAGGTAATGGCCCTATATCCTAGTGGGGTTACTGTTTCCTTAACAATAAACCACAAGCCTGGTGTGATGATTTGAAAGGGAATGGTTCCCATAGGCTCTCATGTTTGAATATGTGACCATCAGGTGGTGGAAATGTTTGAGGAGGATTAGGGGTATGACCTTGTTGGAGGAAGTGTGTAACTGAGGGTAGGCTTTGTGATTTCAAAAGGCTATGCCATTCTTTTCTCTCTCTCTCTCTCTCTCTCTCTCTCTCTCTCTCTCTCTCTCTCTCTCTCTCTGTGTGTGTGTGTGTGTGTGTGTGTGTGTGTGTGTGTGTGTGTGTGTGTGTGCTCCCTGTGTGTGATGTAAACTCCCACCTCTTCCTGCTGCCCTACCGCTGCTCACCATCACGGACTTTAATCCTCTGAAAACTCCAGACCCAATCAAACACTTTCCTTTATAAGATGCCTTGGCCATTGTGTCTTGTCACAGTAACAGAAAAGTAACTGAGATGCTTGGATTCCTCATTCTGAATACTAGGAATACCACATCCTCCCAATATTCCCTAATAAGCTTGTAAAGGAATTACATGTCTATTATGGTTTCCCAATTCCAACGCTTTTTGGAATCTCAGCATTTTGTCTCTTTTCATGATGCTGCATTTTGGGATGTGTCGCTTTGCATTCCTCACAGCCCTATGTCTGCCCCTGCCAAGTGTCATGACAGCACATGTCACTGAGGGTTTATACTTCAGAGCTCAAGGAAGATCTTAAAACCCAAACTGGCATCCCTGTCCTGAGCAATGGACTTTCTCCCCTGGCAACTCCTTCCTGTGTCTTCCAGAAGAATCAAGACTCCGCTTGACACTGCTGCTGCCTGGGCCCACCCCTTCTGTCTCTCCTACTTCCTCACACTGTGGCCTGCTCCCCAAGCTCCTCCTGATTCCTGTCACTTTTCATTTTTGTTTGTTTGGTTCTGTTTTTCAAGACAGTGTTTCTCTATGTAGTCCTGGCTGGCCTTGAAGTCACAGACATTCTTCTTCCTCTGCCTCCCAAGTGCTGGGATTAAAGGCACACACCCTGTGACTTTCCTTATATCCTTTCATTCAGAGGATACAGCTGTACCTTTCATGTGAACATCAGGTACATCAACAAAAAAATGGACTGTTTTTCCACTAGCAGAAACATGGTATTACATATGCACTGTTATGCTCTTTGAAGGAAGCCAATACTGGATTTCCACCCTTAGCTTCATGGTTTCAAGCCTCCAAGTGCACATTGAAGTATACCTCAGCTTTCCTGGGCCTCCAGCCCAAGATGGAAAACTGGAGGAATTCTCTGCCCCGTAACCACATTAGACATTCCTTCTGCTCAGGCTGCTGCCCTGAAGGTCTCTGACTAATGCTCAGCATGATGCTGATAGGTTCTTGGATGACTGTGGTGATATGTATTTAATAAAACCTGGAATATCAAGAAATCAACCCACAGTCAAACTAAGGCAGAGATCACATTCTGGATCTCCTGGAGGTCCAGGGATAATAGAGCAGTAGTAACTCACACTTTTTCCCAGCTGGGGGATGCAGAGAAGCTCTGTGAGTACAAGGTCAAACAGCCAGGCAATGGTGATATACACCTTTAATCCCAGCATGGAGAAAACCGGGAGTGGTAACCTATGCCTTTAATCCCATAACTCCAAAGACAGAGATCTTTCTGTGTTTCTGTGAGTTCAAGGCTGACTACCAAATAGAGTAGCTCACACCTTTAATCCTAACCTAGATGGAATACAGCTGCATGAGAAGGGTATTTCAGGCAGGCTTAGGAAAATAGCAGCAATTAGAAGCGACCAGGATCGAGGTTGAGGAAGCTGAAAGATAGCTGGGTGAGATCTGACTGTGGTGTTTCCTCTCTTTGTTATTTCAGCTCTGAGTTTCTTTCATCACAACCTGAATTCATGCGGCAGATCACACCGGCCCTGGTCAAGGAAGATGAATAGGGAGAAATGCGGAGCATCTTTCCAGCTCTTCTCGGGTCCATCTATTTGATGAAGCAAATTGAAGAACCCAAGAGTGAAAGTCTATGTCTTTTTCAGTTCTCCTCTGTTGGCTTTAAAATTCTTGCCCATCTCAGTCTCTTGTCTTTACCTTGTGGACATTTAATAGATTGAGAACAGCACTATTCAAATACCACTTTGAAGAAAAGCTCTGGACCATCTGTCAAACAGAGGTATTTACTTATGGACTCCTTCAGTACTCATCTTGCTGTGTGGCTACTAGTCTTCAAATACTTTAAAATATTGTTTCATTTAATCCATACAACCATCCCCAAAATAAATTCCTCCTACTCTTCTGTGTGTTTAGAAATAAAATTGGAGTTATACTATTTGCATAACTATTATTTTCAGTCATATGATGATTATGTTTTCCATTTTTAATATTTATGTGCAATTATTGCAACAGCTACTTAATATTTTATCAGATAAGTACAATATAATTTGTTTAATCTTTCAGGGTCATGGTTTCTATTTTTCATTATTCTAAATTATGCCATGAAGAACATTCTTTTATAAAACTCTTTCCATTCCTTATTTTTTCCTTAGGTTTGGTTTGCACAATCAACTCCCATGTCAGGATGACACTTTGGAGCATGCGTGTACTCAGTTTAGTAAACAGCAATGGCCATTTCATGGCGTTTTATATAACCCTGGTGTTCGTTCCTAAAGCCTTACAAACAGAAGATACGGAACGCTTTGTGTTTGTGGAAATGTGGTGTGCTATGTATCCATATGTATTGGAAGATAAATAAAGTAAGAGATAGAAATACTGTAGTCGGTAAACAATATTTTAAGAACCTACACTGAAATTGCTTGGGTGAGATTGTATAACTCCATGCATTTCAAACACAAGAAACTGAAAGGGAAAACAGAAAGAAAAAAAAAAAAAAAAAACAGCTGACAGAAAGAAAATCTCCACACCAATATTCCTCCTTTTCAGGGAAGTCAAGAAAAATATAACACCCTATACAAAAACTACAGTAGCATGTTTTTTTAAACCCCTCACCATGTACCCATTTAAAACTTGCTTAGTGTGCACTATATACCAGGGTATTGGAAATAAAGAAATGCTGTGTGAAGCAAAGTCATTGCCCCGTCTATAAAGCTATAAAGCAGAGAAAACAAATAAACCAACAAATAATTATACTAGCAGTTCATAAATATTATTCCAGAGATACCAACAAACTTCTATGTAGGAAGTGAACCTCTCTCCCCAAGAGAGGTTTGACTAAGTAGCTAAGCTAAGTCTCATGGATGAATAGAAGTTTTCTATACAGCAAAGAGGCAAAGTTACTTTTCAGAGAAAACCAAGAATCTGATTCCATCCAACAGGTCAGAAAACACCTCCCACCCCCCACCCCTCCACCCCCACACACACACACACACACTCGCTGTTGTACTATGGTGAGCCTTGTGTACTGATTCTTCTCAGTCACAGAATGGCACCATCCCTGTTAGTTCATTCTAGCTCTTATTCCTACGAACAGAAGACCCTGAATTTTCTTCATGTACTATAATGTAAAAACACTACAAAGCAGGTGACAGCTGAGCAAGATAGAGAATAATAAAGTCACAGGAGAGGGACACGGTGTTGTACATCTGAAATCTCAACACCCTGGAGGTTAAGGCAAAATCTTGAATTCAAGGCCATCCTGGGTCATGTGTAAAAAAAAAAAAAAAAAAAAGCCACAGAAGAATTCTTAAGAGTTAGCTCAGCCTGGAGTAGAGAGACTGTTCTCCACACAGAGAGAAGTTGTAATCCTTGACTTTTTACATTCAAGCACCTGCAGTGCCTCACCCACTGGCCTTTCTTTAGGTGCATCCAGATTCTGCCCAGATGTTGACTGTATGAGCAAGTATGAGTGGGAAAGCCTACCCCTGCCCTTGCCAGCTGAAGCTGGACAGAATCCAAGGAGTCTACTGGGTCAAGAGGCCAGAGAATCTCTGTGGCATCCTCCTTTGACGCAGGGCTGAAGTTGACCCTCACAGAGTGGTCACCTAAAAACGAACAGAGTTCTGCTGCTCCAGACCAGACATGCAGGGATTATCTTCTCTGGGGCCAGAGGATGAAAATGAAATGAAGCCGAGACTGCACATTTCCCACCTCTAAACTGGCAATGCATCCTCACAGAGTATGTAAACCAGTCAAGCATTTGTCAGAAGTGAGATGTGCCCCCCTCCCAAGGCTCGATCTGGAGTGTGGGTATCCTTTGGGGACTCACTGGGGCTGGCTGCAGCACTACACCAGTTAGTTAGTACACCTTCCCCTGCCTTTGTAAATCTCTTTGTTCTCAGTGGGGACTGGCTGATTTCCTATTTCCAGTGCTCGCACATACACGCCCTCTGTGTATGCAATCCAAGTGTTGATGGCTGCCCTTTCTTATCTCTGAGAGTTCACTCAAACAATAAACAACACAACAAAGCTTAAACATTCAAGCACATTGCTCAATGCTATATGATTTACTGTAGATTTGACTGACAGACAGAAAAACGGGTCAACATTTGGTTAGGGGGAAGAATAAAAGATTAAATGAGTCTTTTCTCCAAACTCTCTCCTTAGCTCCATAGCACCTTTCTGAGCTCCCACCCCATTCCTGAGCCTCTGTGCCAGACCCTCTTCCAAAACTGTTGGACAAACGCATAAAGGATGGCTGAATGTGGAAGTTGAGGAGGAGGGGCAATACACTTAAAAGGCTTCTGAAGGCACAATAGCCAAAAATTAACTAGTGGGGGCTGGTGGGGTGACTCAGTGGTTTAAAATACTTGTTGCTCTCACAGAAGACCCAGGTTCAGTTATCAGCAGACACAGGGTGGCTCACAGCCATCCTCAACTCCAGTTCAAGCCAATCCAGTGTGCTCTCTCTGCTGGCCTCCTTGGGCACCAAATCATGGTACACATACATATATGCATGCAGGCAAAACACACACATAAAATAAATCTTTAAAACTTAATTAGAAAGCAAAGGTGCAACAAACCCCTGGTGTTTCTGGTGACACTTGCCTGTGGCATATCTTACAGCCTGGGTTCTGAGCATTTGTCCAGAGTTTGCTCTGTGTATATCACAGCCGACAGCACCAGTGAATGATGCTTGGAGCCCCTTAACTCAGATCTGAGACTGTCATATATCATGGATCAAGGTGCCTCTGTTATGCACACAAATTTTTTTATTTAATTTTATTTTATATGCATTTGTGTGAATGGGACTTACAGACAGTTGTGAGCTACCATGTGGCTGCTGGAAATTGAACACAGGTCCTCTAGAAGAGCAGTCAGTGCTTCTATCTAACCCTTGAGCCATCTCTCCAGCCTCCCCTCCCCACCCCCAACACACATAATCTTTTCCGCCCTAGCAGAACTGGTTAAATTGTGGGAAATGATAGTTTTATATTTTCCTCAGCATGTAAGCATCAATATATCTGTGATTTGCATTGTTATAATGTTTGGTTTTTTTAAATTGCTGCTTGAGCTGCTGATCTGAATATCATTTTAAAAAAAATAATAATTACATGAAGTTTGGTTTAGGATTAAGATAGAGTTTCCCACAATTTCTGAAATGACCTTACACATATTTCTGCCACTTTGTATGACATATTTATGTGAAGTGTCATTCCCAGCTTTGACAGTTATGAAAATCAGGGTAGCAATCAACTCTTAAAAAAAAAAACAACAAAAAAAAAAAACATTAGGGTGCTTTATGTTCTACAGTATTAAATATTCAGCCAAGATTTCATTCTTTATGTTAAAAATAAGCAAGCACATCCACCTCATTAGCATGCAAATTGGCTTTCACCTTTAAGAAATGATAACAGTGTATGTATACCAAGGAACTGTTTTTGAAATAAGCTTATGATTTATTATCAGCTGATGTTTGGAATATAACCTCTAGTTATATACCTGTATATCTGAGGGTCAAGGGGAAAAAAATCTCAAGCAAAGAGAGATCTTGAGGGCAAATAATTTAGGAATCTCTGCTCTAGTGAATGCAGGGCAGACAGCCATTGTTTACCCGGCCTTATCTGATGCCAGTAACAAGCTAAGACAGCTGGAGAAGGTAAAGCCCAAATATTCTGCTGCCATGTTTGTCTCTCCAAGGAGTTTACAAGGAGCAGAGATCTAGAACCCAGCTACCCAAAGTGTGGCTTCCCCAAAAAATGCTCTTTGAAGATGTGACATGGGGCACTGCAGGAGAGGAAGCTCATGACCTACCTTGAATGTTCTTCTCCTAACAGGCTCAGCTTCCATGTTCTGAGGAGATCAGAGCATTAGGAACAAATGCAGGGGGAGAAATTAAGGGCGCCAGAGACAGGATGCTGGCAAATTACGGCTGCTGCCGAGCAGGGCAACGAGGAAGAGGAAGAAGCCATGAGAAGAGGGGGCAAAGGGCAAAACCAAGACAAGAGTGAGCAAAGTACGATCCATTCTACCATGGCCCAGGATCAGCTCCAGGGCAAGTCCTACATCCGTGGGCAAGCCATAAGCAAACATTTGAAGGAAGCATCCCGCCACAGTCCATGGAGCAGCTTACCTTCTGGGTGAGGTCGCTGGCCTCGTTGATGTACCGGTCACGCTCCTTCTCCAGCTGAAAGATGATCTTTCTCTGCTTCTGGGCCTCATCCTTGTAGTTCTGGATCTCCTCTTCCAGGTTCCTCTTGGCTTGCTCGTGGAGCTTCACCAGGTCCACCTGCTTCTGGGTTGCACTGACTGCCTTAAGCATATTCTAAAAAGCAAGGGCAACAACACAGGTGCCTTATTCACAGTGTTTGAAAACCTGGGCTTTAGTTGAGCCCAGTGCCCATCTATAAAATAATTAGATGTCTTAAGTTTGGCATGAACCAAAATGATCATAGGCTCTATGGATGACAAAGAGTTTGTTATGTGAATTTTGTACAGGGCATGTTTAAATGCACTAACAAACTACACCAGCCTAAAAGGACTCTGCGCTGTTCACTGGTTAGCACTGGGAAACAGAGGCTGAAGGGTAAAGGCATTGCCTGTAAGTTCATACCACAGGAAGCAGCAGTGCCAGGATTAGAATCCACCTTCATTCCAGCTCTGACCTTTATGTTGTGAAGCCCGAACAACCAGACTTAATCACCTAAACTGGGTTTTGACTACCAAGTAAAATAAAACTAGCCCTGTTAAACATGCAGAGTTGAGCCCAGTACCGGGTCACAGACCTGTAATCCCAGCATGACAGGAAACAGGCAGGAAGATTATGAGTTCAAAGCCAGTCTCTACTATATAGTGAGTTTCAGGAGGCTAACCCAGGCTACACAAGACCCTGTCTTCAAAGAAAAATGCAGGGGCTAGGGATGTGGCTAAATAATAGCAGTATCCAGAGCACTGGAAAATTAAAACCCACTTACAAGAACAATGATAGATAGATGATTGATAGATACATAGATACATAGATGGGTAGATAGGTAGAAAATGCAAATACCTATAAGTAACGAATGATCAATAAATCTACTCTTACATCACTACTAAAAGAAATGGTAGCACATAGAGAATACTATGAATGTTCTTGCTACAAAAGAGCTTAATGTCAACATTAAAGTGATAAGCATATTAATCACTCCAGTTTGATCATGAGGCAATGAAAAGATGCTCAAAACATCCCTCTGTATCTCTAATAAAATTTGTAGTGATTGGGAATGGAGAGACGGCTCAGAGGTTAAGAGCACTGACTGTTCTTCCAGAGGCCCTGAGTTCAATTCCCAGGAACCACATGGTGGCTCACGGCCATCTATGATGGCATCTGGTACCCTCTTCTGTATACTGTATACATAATAAGTAAATCTTTAAAAAAAAATGTAGTGATTATGCAAGTTCATAGTAAAACAAAATTTTTAGAAAAGCAAAAGTTTCATAGTATCTGTATTCTCCAAAGTCTAAAAATGAAAACAGCACCCATGAAGTGATGAACACCAGGAACACATGGGAGTGAAATATTACTCAGCCATAAAGGAGAATGAAGTTCTGGGATGTGCTACAATGTTGACAGAACTTGGGAACAATGTCCTACATGAAAGGGGCCAGATACAAAAGTCTCATAGTATATGATTCCCTGTCTACCAGCAGCCAGAATCATCAAACCCACAGAGACAAAAGGCACACCTCAAATTTAGAAGTTGGAGTGGAACCTAGGGGGGGGGTAAATAAATGCAGTTTCCAACCATGGTGACAAGGGTAATTCTAGACTCAGATAATGATGGTTGAGGTGATGCATTATGAATAGATAAAATGTTCCTAGTGACAAATTTTGTTAAGTGTATTTTACCACGTTTTATTTAAAAAAAAAAGATAATTATTCTTTAATGATTTAGACCCTAAGAAAATTCCCAGGTATCTGTAAACAACCCCTCCCCTGGTCCTGTGAGCAATTTAATAGAACTCACTGAGCCACCAAGACAGAAGACAAGGATGTGTAATAAGGAATCAATATGATTGAAATACTTAGAAAATATTAAACTAAAGCCATTATTAAGTATAATTAACACATGCTAATAAAATAAAACTAGATTTTACATTTTTTTATGTGAATGTCCATGTCCCAGGACTAGTTAGTGTCTCTGGTACAGTGAGTGTGGTACACAGATATCTACATTTTTTACATTTATTTATTTTGTGTGGCACACATGTGGAGGTCAGGGGATAACAGGAGTCAATTTCTCCTTTTCCCATGAGAGTTCCAGGGATTAAACCCAGGCCATCAGGCTTGGCAGCAGAGAGTCTCACCTGGTGAGCCATCGCCCCACCCTACCACTGTTCGCTGTGCTGGGGCACTGGTGATGTCTGGAATACTCTAGGCTGACTGCCCAACATCCTCAGGAAGAAGAAGCAAGTATCTAGGCACCTTGACAGCCATGCTTTCCAAGAAAGCCTGCCTTACTAGCCACAAATAAATGAATCTGATGAGCCCCTGATGTGGGAATATCACTCCTTAAATAAAGAAATTGTTTTGGCCCTGTAGAAGAAGTAGGCAGAGAAATTCAGGTACAGGTAGGAGGAGGGTGGAGTCAGACAGACACTGGATCCAGCTGCCAAAGAAGAACCA
The DNA here is from genome assembly GCA_004025045.1 of Sigmodon hispidus. Classification (NCBI taxonomy): domain Eukaryota; kingdom Metazoa; phylum Chordata; class Mammalia; order Rodentia; family Cricetidae; genus Sigmodon; species Sigmodon hispidus. The sequence goes on from PVIH01010665.1 coordinate 38,695, forward strand.
TGTAAGGAACCCAGGTGAGCCATGGACCGGGACACATGGCCAGATAGATGAATGGAAATGGGTTGAATTAAGATGAAAGAGCTAGCTAGCAATGTGCCTGAGATATAGGTCAAACGGGATGAAATTAATATAAGTGTCTGAGTCATTTTGGGTAGGGGTAAAGCGGCCTTGGGCAGGTCTGCACCTCTGGCCAGAAACCTTGTGTTACAAACTCCCCTCGCCCCCGCCCCTGCCGGGGGGGGGGGGGGGGGGGGGAAAGAGGCCTTCATTTGTGTTCAGGTCTGCGTGTGAGTTTGCATCGTGGTGCTGAGAATCTCACCCAGGGTCTTAATGCACACCAGGCAGGGTCTTTACCTCTAATCTCCATCTTCAGCCCCGTACCATTATAATCTGGCACCTTGGTAGAGGGAGTGCTTAGGGACAGCCACTTCCTGCGGTGTGGGCTAGAACACAGAGTCTCTACTCAAAGAGAAATGAAGCAAAACAGCAACAAGAAAGATGTGGTGGGAAAGGCTTCCATTCTGTGACTGCCGAGGGAGGTTCCTAGTACATCCTGAAGGCTGGCTGGCTGGATCCAGGGCTCTGTGGGGTGCTTTACAGTTTCTTCTCAAATCCCTACAGAACCCAATGTGAAACCAGGTCTGAATAGCCACAGGACTACAAGCTTGTAAAATGCTCACAAGACATTAACTAGGGGGAGATACAGAACACACACAAGGTCAGTCTGGGTTCCAGGCACTGCGCTAAGCGTGTATTTTGTAAATGCTACTTCCACATGATGCTCAAAAACCCAAAGATGCCTGTGCTACCTGTTAGAACAGTGTCACTCTTCCTTTTAATGAAGATTGGCATTCCAATTCAGTGAGGAAATACTTTATTAATCAATAAAATTGATTGCATACCTACTGAGTCTCATGCAGGCTATGGCCTGGGGAAAAGATTGAACCATATATCCTGCCCTGAAGGACCCAGTAAAGCAAGCCAAACCAAGAAATGGAAAATAACCCCTGTGTTGTATGTCCTAGTGTGGCCAAAAAACTACTAACTGTTTACGAAGATGTATGCAAGATAAGGGATTAAGTGTTGGTGATGCCAAAATTAATTTAAAAACTAAACCCAGGGCCAGAGATGTAGCTTAGTGATAGCGCATTTGCCTTGAGTTTGATCCTCAGCACCGAAAGAAAAGAGAAAGTGAAGTGACTAAATTCAATAGAATATTTTACTAGGTATAAGTTTGCAAAATAAAGAATAGTTTGTAGATTTATAGGAGGAGAGACTTCAATAATTTTATTTCTGGGTGTTTTCCATAGAAATATCTAACCTGTCATTTCTGGGTACTTTTTAGTCTACTTCACGTGAAAATGCAGACAGATCCATTGCGACTTGTTGGTTTTGTTTTGGTTTTCCTAGAACACAGGAGGCATTCCTGCCTCAGTGAGCTGAATTCATCCTGCTATCCGGAAGTAGCCTACCCCTCCATACCTGGCCTGTGACTTCTCCCTCCCAGAAGAAAATCCTTGACAGGCTGTCACAGAAAGAAACATTCTGGAAGGAGGTTAACAGAGAGAGACCTGCTTTTATGGGGAAGCAAAACCGTCCTCAATCTATCCTTCGGTTTTAGATCGCCATGAATTCAAAGAGACCTGGAGAGATAAGAGTGAGAAACCCAACCCAAACCCTACAACCCAAATCCTGGGATCAATCCTGATACCACAAGGACAGAGAAATTGGGGTGAGTAAATCCAACAGAGTATTTTCGTAGATGTAAATTTGTAGAAACATGAAAAGACAGACGGAAAAAAAGGCTAGCCTTACATCACCAACCAGTCATTTTCTTCCCTAACACCTCAAGGCATACTTTAATTAGCACTCACACCTGTAACTTTTGGATTAACCAGATTGTAGATTACAGATATTAAATTAAGAAAATTTGATCAACTACTTAGAATGCCAAGTAACACATCAGCAATGAGAACAGAATCCACAAAACACTCCGAAATCCCTGCTGGCTTGTATGCTAATTCTCCGGAGTCTTTTTGTGCTCGGCAATGATAATGTAGCTTCGATTCCAGGCCAGACAATGGTGGAAGGTAAGCAGCTGTTCAGAGGAAAATTAAACGGTATTACTCATTCTAATCCTTTCTTGTTTGCTGCGGAGTTTCCTTTCCCCACACAACTTGTTCTGAGCAGAAACTACAGAGCGGAAGCAAGGCATTTATTCACCAGGGTTGCTGTAACAGACTTACCTTGTTTAGTATATCCCTTTCTCTGAGAAGCTCATCCATTGCCTTCTTATCCAGTTCAGCCTGCTTCTTTGAAGACTCCACCTCTAAATTGCCAGGTAGGAAAATAATAATGAATGAACAGTCCATCCAAGGGAGAACATGAAAGAGTCAAAGTGATTTACAAAAAACAACACGGTTTTCTGTGTTCAGCTTGTCTGAGTTGAATGACAGACAGGTGACCTTCATTCTAGCTCAAAGATGTGGATCTCCTGGCCCCACTAAAGAGATAGAGAAGGAAGCTGGAAGAGGTTAAGCCAGCCACAGGACCAAGGGTCAGCAAGTGTGAGATTAAAAGCCTGAACCTAATGTCTGCCAAAGGTCTTTGTGTTTTTAGATCCTTTTCATTGTATCTATAGGTAGAAATATGAAATGTAACTACCTACAACTTGTTACATCCCTCCATTTTTCAAGTCTCCCTTTATGCCCCCCAGTGGAATTCTGTAGCTCTTTTATATATAAGTCTTATAGACATGTTCGTAACTTTGTTCATAGCTTTTTTATTACTTTAGTTACTACTGTGGCAGAGGTTTCTAGCAAATTAGCTAGAATTCTGTACTAAAATGCTATTGGTAGTTACATATATTTTATAGTGTGCCACTGTAATAAAAATCTCTTATTAATTCTGGTACAATTTCAGATCATTTCTTGGATATTTTGTAGGAAATTCTAACATAGAGAGGGCCCATGCTCCTAACTATTATGGCTAACATTGCTCTTTTATTAGGTGAATTAAAAGAAACAGGTCCCTGATGGTACACACCTGTAGCTATTTGGGAGGCTGAGAGCTGGACAGCTGCTTTAGCCAGAAGTTCAAGACTAGCCTGGGTAATATACCAAGATGTTATAACAAACAACAAGTCCCTAAGAAAAGATATCAACGGTTCATATGTAATAACCAAAAGAGTCTGGATGGCTCAGAGGTTAAGAGCACTAGCACTGGCTGCTCTTCTAGAGGTCCTGAGTTCAAATCCCAGCACACACATGGAAGCTCACAATCATAATGGGATCTGATGCCCTCTTCGGGTGTGTGCAGGCATATGCACAGCACACATCATAAATAAATCTTTAAGACAGAGAGAGAAGAAATAACCAAAGAAAGAACAAGCTGGCATTCATGAATATGACTTAACAGGAAAACAAATTGATTTAATGCTCAACGGATTAAAAATATCTGTGGAGGATTAGAGAGATGGCTTGGTGGCTAAGAGTACTTGCTGCTCTTCTAGAGGACCCAGGTTCAATTCTCAGTACCCAAATGGAAGCTCCCAATAAACATTAAATAACAGAGAGAGAGAGAGAGAGAGAGAGAGAGAGAGAGAGAGAGAGAGAGAGACAGATCTCAAAGTTTATGATTATGGCAAGCAAAAATACTGTAATTAAGACATGGGACTGTTTCAGTCTCATCTGACCAATTAAATGCACTAAATGTTCCATTTATTTTTCATCTCTGTCATGGAAGACTTTAGGTTATAAACTTTCACTCCCCTGTGTGTGAGCATCCTGAAGGCAAGTCCTTGACATATCCAGTGTTTGTACATGGTCTAGGCTGGTTTACAGAATAGATACATGGATGTGCAACTATACCTCAGTGAAAGATCCCCTCCCACTGTCTTAGAAGGAAAAACCAGCTGGACTTCCTAAAGACTTACTTGACAAGTATGCCTAATAACAGTATCTAGCAATCTAGACTTTGCCTAACTTGCAGAGAGGCAATAGAGTGGGATTTAGACCTCAAAAATCTAAACCTCAATGGGGTGTGGCCAAAATTGTTTAAGACCCTGGGATTCAGACTCTTTGGGGTTTTTTGGTGCCTGTGTTCTCCAGGAAAAAAAAAAACTAAACATCCCCATGCAGTGTTCTGTTCCTTATAGGTCCATTCTCTCCCTTTAATAAATATTAACCCATCATATAATATATCAAATATAAATATTTGTGATAATCTCTGGTGCCCAACATTAATAAGGCAACGTGTACTTTTATGCATATCTTTCCGCAATTTTGGCACACAACAGCTGCAAAGAAATTAAGAAGATACCTTGATTCCTGAGCCACACAGAATTCATACCAGAATCTCTTTCTCCAGGTCCAGAGCTATTTCTGCCACACCACACCAGTATCCCATATTGTTAATTATATTGTTGTTCAGAAAATAACACACAACATTTAGTAATCTGGGTACTTCCAAGAAACAACCCCCAACTTATTAATCAAGATAATTGGTTTCAATGCATTCCTTATCTTCTATGGACAGACATACTTAAGAGTTTAGATGTTATTTATTTCAGGGGCAAATGTTGAACACTATTTTAGGTTAGAATGACATGAGGCCAACAGAAGCTATGGGAGAATTCCTCAAGTAAAGGGAGTTTAAAGTATTTGAAGTGCTGGCCCCTCTAGTTGGCTGGTTACCAGTTTGAAAGTCACCAATGTCCCTGGTTGCATGGTTTAATTTAGTCTGATGACACATGGAGTCCGGGCTTGTGAGGTGTCATGAGTCACTAACAAAATGCTTATAAGTGAGAATACAGAGGTTTACCTCTCTCTAGCCCCAGGATCTGATTCTTCAGGGTTTCCTTATGCTGTTCCACTTCGGTTTTTTGGTCTTCGAGCAGGTGCAGTTTCTTATGGATCTGTTCTCTGATTTTGTTGAGCTTCCCGATGTCAAGACGCATCTGATGGACTTCCTCCTCTTTGGCCTTTAGTAGGGAGAGAGAGTCAGCCAGCATGCTAAACAAAGAGCCGGTGAACAGGCTATGGTAAACTCTGAGCCTTGGAAAAGAGATTCCTTCTATGTCAGTGCAGAGCCATTCCACGGAACTGAATCAAAGTACACGCATTGTTTGGTGCTGAGAAAAATTGAAGGTCTCTGTTCTATGAATAAAGTATGTGGTGCATAAACTGAAAATAATGAAAAGGCTGATAAAATCTGATGTTTTCAGTTGCCACCTAATTATAAAATCAAGCAAGAATACTGAGTTTTATGCATACAAATATGTAAGCTCTGCATACAAATGCTATATTTGATTGACAGTTTTCACTTACAAAGTGATCTCTCTGAAAAGGTTACTGAATCCACATAAAATATTTAAACGTTCTTTTGGACCCACAGGGTCATAGGAGCCCACTTACATGCATGAGAGAAAGAGTCTCCCTTCCTTACAGTGTGTGTTAATCTGTGGGTGTGCAGACAGGGTAGCATGAATGAGCAAATCTACACAGTGGCAAGAGGTATCAGAAAAGAATGGAGTAGCAAAGGAATTCTCCAATCTTGTGGACATTTTTATTTAAAGTTAAATTCATTTTTAAAAGAAATGTTGCCATCAGTAGTTAAGAACATTGCTGTTCTTCCAATGGTCCCAGGTTTAATTCCCAGCACCTAAATGGTATTTTGAGTCCTAGGGGATTCAACACCCTCTTCTGGTCTCTGTGGGTATCAGGCAAGAATGTGTGATCAGACATACATGCAGGCAAATATAAACTGTTTTACTTTATTTTTTTTTAATTTGCCATTTATAGTAACTAGAAAGGCAGTTCAGGATTCTTCTTTAGTTTAACTCTTGAGAAAGGAGAGAGAAATTTAGCAATGTATGTTTTCTCTGTGTTATTGCTAGAAATATAATCTCATTAATTTAGAGATGAGACCAAAGCCATCCATCTTCTGAGATTTCTCATTCATGTTATCAAAGGACAGAATTAGTGAGATCATTTTTTTTTTTTTACCATAATTTCACCTCAGGGGCTAAGGCATCCTTCTGACTTAAGTGGTCATCTCATGTCTGCTCCATCCTGCTACACTGTCATAAAGAACAAGCTTCAAGTCCACTCATTATAGACTCTTGCAAGTGTTCTTGGCCTTAGACCCTGGAAGGTTCAAGTAGTCTGACCTTAAAGCCTTTTGCAATTGTGTGGTGTCCTAGTTATACAGCCATTGATCCAGACCCCATGGTTAAACCTCAGAAAAATCCTGGGGAAATCTCTTTTGCGGTATCTATTCAAAACAAGATGGGGAGAGCTGTGGGAAATATGGGATAGGGGAGCATTGTACCAGTATAGGTGTTGGGGAGGGGGTGTGGAGTAGGGATGTGAGGTGTATGGGAGGGTGTGGTTGTGAGGGATGAAGGGTTTGGGGGTGTGAAGTGTGTGTGTGTGTGTGTGTGTGTGTGAGAGAGAGAGAGAGAGAGAGAGAGAGAGAGAGAGAGAGAGTTTGTGTCTTCATATTCTCAAAAGAGACTGTAAGACAAAAAAAAAGATGTTATGGCTCAGTACTCATATCTCTACACTATACTTGGTAAGCCATTTATTTTATGCCCAATATCCAAATATACAAAAAGTAGGGACTATGCCTTTCCCTTTCAGAACTGAAACATAAAGCTTCCGGTTAATCACAAAGGCACCTGATACAGACCTTAGTGTCAAATGAGGACCCAAAGTTCATTTGCAAGCACTCTTTCATGAAGGAAGGGAGAATGGGGAAATTGCTTGAAATATGCATTAGATGGTACTAAAATCCACCATGATTCCACGGTGTTGGAATGCCCACCGTGCCAGTCTAGCCGTGCTCTCCCTCTCCTCCACACTAGCCGTGAAATCTAAGCGGAACTCTCTATTGTGCTGCGAGTGAATGGATCTTAGCTCTGGGCAACTGGTTCCTTGCAGGGCTAGTTACAGAGACGAACATCTGAGCTTGCTTGAGAAAGCATTTACATAAGCATATGATCAATTTTGTAAGTAAGAGCGAAAGTCATCAGACTCCCTGCTTCTGGGCCTGAAGCGATCATTGCAGGCTTGCACCTGCCTCCCAAGGCTCTTTAGTGGAGCTAATACAAGGGCAAAGGCAAACCTGGCCGGAAGTGCTAGGGACCAGACATGGCACACGGTGTTTACTTTGAGCTCCAGGGCCTTTTGCTGGTTCTCCTGGGACAGCTGCTCACAAGTCAAACTGTGCTGTTCGTTCTCTTGCTGGAGTTTCGTATTCCTCATCTGAAACTGCTCCAGCTCCTTTGCAGCTCTCTCGTTCAGAATCTGAAAGGTGGGGAGTGCAGGGGCTGGTTAATGCCGGTTAATTTGATGACTCTGTCTGTATATGCACACGGGAGGCTCCCAACCTCCTGGGTCGATACCAACCACGCTCCTTTTCGTCTTGTAGAAAATTTTCTTTATCCTCAGTGAAAGCACTAACGCGCTCAAATATAATGAAATGTTAAATGACTAAGGAAAACGATGCCTTCTAATGAATAACACAGTGCATATGATCTTTTTTTTTTTTTTTCTGAGAGCTTTTGGGAAGTCTTGTTCACAGGTGGTGGATAAATATTTTAATGCTTGTTTGCGGTTTGGCAGGCTTTGCATACGCAACAATTTCTATAATCATTGCAAATGAGCTAGAGATTCAAATGGGTTATGTCAGCTCTGGGGCTCTGAAGCTGCATCTTCAGAAGCAAATCTTATATTAACATGCCTTCAACATTTTCCCTGAGTAGAACCGGTCCCCAGCACCAACCCGCAGACAATTCCCGTTAATCCAACTTAAATCGAGCCTGGGGCCCAGCAGTACAATGACTAGAGCCTGTTCTGCGCAGACATAGTTTTAGAACAAAGGATTCTATGTGAAGAAGTTATGTCTACTGGGGAAATACTGAGAAGGTGAAGAATAACAAATAAAGTCAAAGGTAGAAAGAGCTAACGAGGCACTTTCTTTAAATATACCTTACTTCCATATGAGAACGAAAGACAGAAAGAGGCATCCAACTATGAACGGGGACTAAGCAATGGAGTCAACTATGCTAAAGATGGCATTGTGTTTTATAGGAATCCTAAGCTAGTACACAAAAACCCTTATTTTGCCCGGGTTTCAAGTCTTTTTTTTTTTTTTTCTCCAAGTTCTTTTACAAGGAAACTTCATGAAGTTTTTCCCCTTTCCTGGAGACATTTAAATTCTGGCTTCATATAAAATTAATAAGGCACAAATAACAAAAATGAATTCTAATATCCATTTTTTAAGCAGAAAAGTGTATTGCCTTGACAACCCTGTAGAAAAAAATCTCCATAAGAGAAAAAAAAATAGGGAAAAAATTCTTCAACTATATGTATTGTTTCTTTAATGAATGAGAAAAGAGGGTAGTGTGTATCTGTTATGCGGGTACTTGGAAGGTTGGGTCAAAAGATTGCAAGTTTGAAGCCAGACTGGAGTAAGCTGGGGGGGTGGGGAGGAGGGGAAAAAGGAGAAAAGACAGAACCATTAATGTCTGTATTATCTTAAATGGTCACAAGAGGGGAAACATAAGGAACATGACTATATTTAAAATGTGTCAAGATTAAGAATGGCTTTATCAGCTTGATAGAATAAATACATTATATTCATTCACTCACTACACAGCACTGAGAATAAATGGTCCATGGACACTATGAGAGCCACAGTGTCAGGGATGTCTGTGCCGGGACAGATCCTACTAGCCATACTGAGCACTTGAAATGTCACTGGCACAGAGAGAAGTTGAATTTTAAATTATTAATAAATGTAAATAGTCGCATGTGGTTTAGTGGTTTCCATACTGTACATCACAAGTCCACAGCCATACGATGACTTTATAACCAACAGACTATGGCAAAAGTGAGACACAGAGAATGAACCCTGTTTATGGTTTATTTCTGTGAAACTCAGACAAAAGTAGAATTTAAGAGATAGAGAAACAGCTAAGAAGAAGCACAGGGGCTTTGGAGTATCCATAAATGCTCTGCTTCTTGAGCTGACTGCAAGTGAACAATGCATGATCACATGCTCAACATACACAGAGCTGCATACTGAGACATACACACTTGTGTATGTGTACATTATCCATCCATAAAAGGTTTTAAAAAATTAATGTAAAGCCAGGCAAGCTGATTGAGGCCTCTAATCTCAGCTACTCAAGAAACAAGGGGCGGAAGATGGGAAGTTCAAGATCAGAAGGGGCAACTGGGGAGACCCCTGTCTAAAAAATAAAAAGGAAAAAAAAAAGGGTGAGATATAGTCCAATGGCCTAATGCTTGCCCAGCATATGTTAAAAAAACAAAAAACAAAAAAAAACTATCTTTGAATACCTATAAGAGTTGAGAGCAAGTAAATAGTTAATAAATATTCCAGAAGAATCATCGAGCGAGGCTGGAGTGATAATGGCTCAGTGATTAAAGAGCAATGGCTGTTCTTCCAAAGGATCCAAGCTGTCTTCCTAGCACCCATAATGCAGCTCACAGGCGTCAGTAACTGTATCCCTAGGTCTCATACCCTCAGAGAGCACCAGGCATATGCATGGCACACAGACATGCATGCAAGCAAAACACACATACACATAAAAATATTAATAAAAAAATAAAATATTCAATGCCCTGTTACAGCAATAAACAGCACAGTCCTGTACAAAGCAGCTACTGAATTGTACCTGCTTTGCAGGAAAATCACAAAAATGTGGGCTTTGGGCTGTAGTCCAGATGGTATAGGATTTGCCTAGCATACAAGAAGGCCTGAGATCTGTCCCAACATCAAACAAACCAGATATGGTGGTACCTGCCAGTAATCCTAGCACTCGGAGTTGGGAGTCAGGAGGGTCAAAAGGTCAAGGTCATTTTTAGCTTCATGAATTTGAGGCCAGCCTGGGCTACATGAGAACCTATCAGGAGAGAGAGGAGGAGGGGAGGGCAGCGAGGGGCAGTGCTGACCTTCTGCTCCTTGAGCTGCTGCTCCAGCCGCTGAAGCTCCTCCTTGCTCTTCTGCATGTACTGCTGTAGAGCCTTGATCTCTGTCTGCCTGTTATCCATGTCTGTCTGGATCTGCTTGAGCTCTTTCTCCAGCTTTTCCTTCTTCCGGGACTCCCTGGATGCTTCATTCTGACGATGCTGAATTTCTTGTTGGAACTGTGGGGAAAGACCGAGAAAAAGAAGAATTGAACACTTGTAGCCAAGACCCCCTACACACACCCCTCCAGGATCTGGCCTGTAACATGCTTCTGCAGTACATGCCTCTGATGTGGGATGTCTTTCTGTGTGCTGTGATTACCACTGGTTAATAAAGAAGCTGTTCTGACCTGTGGCAAACCAGCTTATAGGCAATCAGGAAATCCAAGCATAGTTAAAGGAGAAGAAGGGTAAACTTAGAGAGAGAGAGAGGAAGAGACAGCAAGCTGTCACTGAGAAAACAAGATGTAAAAGTACAAGTAAGCCATGAACCACATGGCAATACATAGATTAATAGAAATGGGTTGAGTAAAGATGCAAGAGCTAGCTAGCAAGAAGCCTGAGCCATAGGTCAGTTTGCAATTAATATAAGCCTCTGTGTGAGTATTTGAGGCTAAACAGCTGCAAGACTGCAGGTCTGGACCTTGCACCTGCCAAGCCAGAAACTTCAGGCTACATGCCTCTGGGGAACAGTCAGTTACGCTGGGCCCCAAAGTTCAAAGCTTCAGGAATGTTCTTCGTTAATTTTCAGAATTTTGACACCAAAAAACCCACCCCAGCTGCAGTCAAAAAAAATTGCAAATGCTATTATAAAAATTGGCCAATTGACGCAGGAGCTTGGAGCCCTAAAGATGTTATATATAGAAAGACTGTTCAGTTCTTCATTAGGAGGGGCCAGCCACTGGAAATAAGAGATTGTGTTACTTGATCCTGGGCATTGCTAAGCCTAACATGCTGATTAAATCTTGATATTCCAAGTCTAAATAAAGCTTTTTTCTTATCTCATGCTTTAAAATGCCATTTTTTCACAAGAGTCTGATCTTTGTGAATTATCATGTGAATTATAAAGGAGAAGGCAAAGGGATTTTTTTTTTTTTTTTGATGTGTCTGGTGCAGGGATACCTGTTAGAGCCCAAACCTTAGCAGATCCTCGGCACTGATGACTTCTCAGACAAAACCTGGGCAAAAATGAGCTCAAGACACAGGGCCAGGGAAATAAGGCAGAACAGAGACTGCTAGGTTTGAACACAAGGGGTTATATCAGAGAGGAGCTAGATGGGAAGGGAAGCAGAAAGGACAGACCGTCCTCCAGAATGCAGTGAGCAGACCTGGTTGATAGCCTGTTCTGCATCTTCCTTGGCGCGCTCCGTTTCCAGCTGCTGTTCAGTGGTCTGAGCTAGGTTCTCACGCAATTTCACCACTTCTAACAGGAGTTGGTCACGCTCCTTAGTCACCTCTTCCTTGAACTTCAGTAAATCTCGGATGCTGAAAAGGAAGAACACAGGAATCTGTCTAAGTAGCCTTTCGTTCAGGAGGTCCCTGCTATTTTCCCCAAGTTTGGTCTTCCTAGAAGGTCAGTGGTACACATTCTTCCTGGGAGATCAGTGGTACACACTCTTCCTGGGAGGTCAGTGGTACACACTGTCCCTGGGAGGTCAGTGGAACACACTCTTCCTGGGAGGTCAGTGGTACACACTCTTCCTGGGAGGTCAGTGGTACACACTCTTCCTGGGAGGTCAGTGGTACACACTGTCCCTGGGAGGTCAGTGGTACACACTGTCCCTGGGAGGTCAGTGGAACACACTCTTCCTGGGAGGTCAGTGGTACACACTCTTCCTGGGAGGTCAGTGGAACACACTCTTCCTGGGAGGTCCCAGAAGGTCAGTGGCACACACTGTGTGTCCCTCCCCAGGTCAGTGGCACACAATGTTCAGATGATGTGACTGGAGTGGGAGCTGAGTGTGAGGTGTTTGCTGAAAAGTGGCAAAAATGATAAATATAGTAAGATCCTTTTTTGTTTTAGTGAAATACAATGTCTATTCCCTCCCATTCTGTGTGTGTGTAAGGGGGGCTGGCATTCTATAGACACATCTAGAAAAAAAGATACTAATCATATTATCAATTATCTCTGAGAATCAGGATTCTGAGTGGAAAAATCAGACGGGTGCGTTCCTCCTGTACATGTATTACTTGGATCTATTACAATAATACCATATTATTATTGTCGATTCTTATAATAAGCCCTGAGGAGGTGTCAATTTAGGAAATTATTTTCTAACGTATCCACTGGGGGCTATAAGGACAACTAAATATCTAAAATAAAGCATAAATATAACCAAATAATACGCATTGCCAACTTTCTTTCCACTCAGACAAAGAAATTAGTTTCTCCCAAGGGGACAGCCAAAAGAAAATGTTCCCAGAACAAACTTGAAAATGATGCATGCTGCTGCGTTTTGGAGAGCCTGTGATAATATTCATTGATTTGAATTGTAAACTAAAATCCATCCCATCTTATTTGCCATGACTTCTGGCAGAATTAGTGCTTGTCGGGTGTGAAGCTCTGTGTCCAATGGGACTTTTGCAGCACAGGAAACACGAGGGGGGGGGGCAGCAGAAGCGTAGAACACGCCCTGCAGAATTTTGCAGCCAACAGTCATCAAGTGATGCCTCAAAACACAGGGATTAGACGGTGCCCATTTACCAGCATTCTTGATTTGACATAAATGTTTAATACGGAACCCTGAAACCCATGCCCAATCACATCTGCAGCAACCTCGACTCAACGGTTTATTTGAAGAGAGAGAGCCACAACTAAACACACTGTGGAAGCTCAGACTGCAGACTGCACCCGCTCATCCCATTCTCCTCCCACCCTCTCCCACTTCCGGTTAAAATGCCTCCTGTCTGAATCAGCTCCCGCGTGTGCCTCCTTATTAGTTCTTCTATCACAAGTGCATGACAGAGACCATGTTTGGGGGTTTTCTTTGTTTTGTTTTTTTTCCCAATGTTTGTATATACAATCTCCATCACAGTTGGATCAATACAGCAAGAAAATAAAAGAAACCGAAAGAGTAACCTTAGTTTTGGTTAATAGTGCCCTAGGAGGCGCACACCTGTTCCTGTGTGCCCTGCACTGTGCTGGATAGACTCTGGTAAGGCTTATAAAGTTCTCTTCCTGCAGGGGATCTCAGTTCAAGGGGGTAAAGTTGTCATAATTTGCTTTTCTGTCCCTGTAACAAAGACTATGACCAGAAGCAACTTGCAGGCAGAAACCTGTCAGGTCCATCATAAAGGGAAATCAGGGCAAGATCTCAAGGCAGGATCCTGGACACAGAGACTGCAGCAGAGACCACGGAGAGGTGTGGCTTGCTAGTTTGTTCCTCAGGGCTTACTCAGACTTCCTTCAAATACAACCTAGGACCTTCTGCTCGGGGGATGGCTGGAGCCACCCACAGAGGGTTGGGCCTTCCCACATCAATCATTCAAGAATATACCCCAGACACTTGCCTACAAGCAATCAGATAGGAGCATCTTCTCAGCTGAGGTTCCCAGATGACTTAGTTTGTGTCAAGTTGGAAAGAAAAAAAAAAAAAAAAAACTGAATCAGCACAGAAGCATGTTAAATTAGTATGATGTAACAAGGGCCATACTGAACATATAGATGCTGAATTCTGTAGAAACAGGAAATACAGCAATTCTTCCTGCCTAGTCACTGGGAACCAGAGGTAGAGAGCAGGTGGAACAGAAATTCTGACTGTGACAAAGTTAATATGGTGTTCCCGGTGGGTTTTAAGGAATGAAAGGAGTTTACCAGGGGGAGGATGGAGAAAGGGCGTCTTTGGCATAGGAGGAAAATGTTTGTGTAACGATGAGCGTAAGCAATGAATGAGGGATGGCTAAGGCATGAGGCTAAAGAAGCAAACTGTAGGAGACATTTAATAGGCTTTGAATGACATGTTCAGGAATGTCCTTATCCTTTTAGTATGGGTAGCTGAGCAGGAACAGGGGCAGGTCATATGTGCTTTAGAAACATACTTCAGTGTGTAATGATGGCTACAGAGGGAGATGTCTTGCTATAGACAGGGAGGCCAAGTAGAAGACTACTGCTGGTACCAGCCGAGAACAGGGGTGCAGGCCAGGCAGCAGTACCAGCCACAGGAAGCCAAATCAACAAGACAAACATTAAGGGATGAAGGAGGATGAAGAGCATCCTGCCTGGAACTGGTAGGGTAGGAAATGTGGAGATGAGATTAATCATGGAGGTTGGTGAAAGGTGCTGTGACTGGGCAGTGAGGCCAAAGTTCCACTCAGTACAAGTTCAAGAGAGATGACTGCATTCTAAACATTTATCCTTACTCCAAGGGCAAGTGAAGCTATAACTCCCCATCAAAGAGGGGGGTTTTGCTAACAGAGACCAAAACAGAAAGACACAACTGGTCAAAATGCACAGAATTACTGGCTATGAGATGTCTACACTGAAGACCCAAGGATACTTGCAGAAGAGCAGGCAGAAAGAATTTAAGAACCAAAAGACTGGACCATCTGCTTCAAGACAGTGTCTTCTGTTTATGATAGGGATCATACTCATGACTTATCAGCAATATGTTTGTTCAAACAAAGCCTGAAAAAATGACAACATCAATAGGCATGCCAACATAGATGGAGAAACTCTCACAAGGCCACACCCCTAGATGAAGAGCTACAGGTGGTCAGAGGTTGCTGAGATAGGGAGAATTGGTCTTCCCCAAGGACCCCTTGAGAGGTTATCCAATGCCAAGTGGTCAGTCCTAAACACATGTGTCTATAAGCAACACTAAATGAACCTAGTGGGTTGCCATTTATAAATTGTATGTATGTGTGTGTGCATGCATAACATCAATAATTAAAGAATAAAAGTCCAAAATATAGAAAGGTAAAACTAAAACCTCTGCTCGTTCAGAAACTATAGTAAGGTCTCTTCTAGAAAAACAGGTATACTATAGTCTTTGGGAAGAACAAAGAGAGTCTTAAAAAGAAAAGGTAAGTGGGCTGGAAAGATAACTCAGAGGTTATGATAACTGACTGCTCCTCTAAAAGATCTGAGTTTGATTCCCAGCACCCACATGGTGGCCCACAACCACTTGTAACCCCATTCTCATGATGTCCTCTTCTAGATTCTATGGGCACCAGGCATGCAAGTGGTGCACAGACATACATGCAGACAACACACCTATACAAATTAATTTTTTAAAATAAATAAACCTAAAAAAAAAAATAAAGCAGAGCTAGGCAGATAATAGTTTTTAGGAACCCCACAAAGGGGAATTTTGCAATATAAAGAACCTTTCAAGGAGATGCAATCCAACCCCAGGTTAATGGTGCCAGCCTGCACCAGGCCCCTGCACACTGCAAAGGACCCTGAAGAGGTAGGTCACACACCATCAAGAAGACTTTGACCTACTTGCTGTCCTGGTCCATTGACAGTCCAGACCCCTGCTCAACTAGCTTGGTCAGGTTCACTATTTCCTCTTTCAGGGCAAGAATCGTCTCCTTGGCCTTTTGCTCCTTATCATATGCCGAGTCCACCATCTTCCAGGCCTTTTCAATTTCCTGATGGGCCAGAGAGTATCAGTGAGAAAAACAAATGGGATTCCAGATGCAAGATAAACCAGCACAAAGAATAGCACTGTGGCTACAGTGTGATAGTCACTTGCAGGAAAAGAATAACGTGTATTTTACAGTATATGGGAATTTGAACCATCTAAATTGTTCAGTGTGAGTAGCCAAGGGAAGTGCAAGCTAGCTCAAGGAGTGTTTGTCCTTGTGTTGAGGAGTGTGGCTGCAGGGTTCTACAACAGGCTCTACCTAGAAGAATTATTTCTGACAAAGAAATTGATAAATTTAAAAATTTTTAAGTGAAAGCTTATATGCTTAACAGATACTTTAAATGACTCTGTTCCATAAGAGATGCAACTTTAATAGATTGAAAGTAACTCTTGAGAATTTTGTAAATAGAAAAAATATAGCTTAGTCAAAAGAGATCATAAGTTTGAGGGCAACATGGGCTACATAGCAAGTTCAAGGCCAGTCAGAAAACATTTACATACATATACATATACACACACTTGCATAGCAAACACATATGTAGATATAGATGATAGATAGGTAGATAGATAGATAGATAGACAGATAAACAGAAACAGAAAAACTCTGTGTGTGTGTGTGTGTGTGTGTGTGTGTGTGTGTGTGTGTGTGTTGTCTTCAGATCCCAGGTGAGTGCCTAAATGACAAGACCAGCTTTAGAACGTCCCACAAGGTCATTGTGCTTTGCTAACACTGAAGCGTGCACAGCAGTCTTAGTAATTACCATCATCAGAGGCCCAAGCCCAGATCGTCATCAAATGCACATTAAGTGAGCATTCTACTTCGGCCCTTGGGTTTTTTTAAGAGAGAGAATCTCATTGTGTTTCTCAGGCTAGTCTGTTTTCTTAGAAACAAATGTTCATGCTCTTGAGGGAAAAGAAAGCCCAGAGCAGGGAATGGAACTGTCCCTGACTTCCTTAAGGTTGTGAAATGCAGTATGGAATATTCACATACACACTTAAAGGAGAATTACCACTGTGAGTAAAGGAGCAATGTGAGCATTTGTCTGCAATAACCTTGCGTTTGTCCTGCTGCTTCACTATCTTGAAACATTTTAGTCAAGTAAAATTTGGGTCCTTTATATAAATAAAAGCCTATAAAGTTTAGATGAAAATATTTAGCTTTTATGTTGACAAGGAATAAAATGGATGCAGGAGATCAATCCAAGCTTGCTATTATAGCACACAGAGGATCCTCTTGTGTACCACGTCACATCCTTTAGTGACTCAAGGTCAAATGCCAATTTGTGGACTCTATCCTGATGGAGCAACCATATGCACACCTGGGCAAAACAAGTAAAGGATATCTAAATGAGAATATGATTGCATAATGTTTTAAGCAAACCAATTTCACCAATTAGATTTTCATCAATTTGTAGCTTTCATCTCCAGTGTTAAAGTTTATAATGGAAAGTGTTTTTCCAATTATAAAATGAATTACAGTTTCCTTATATTACTTCTCCATCAAGAAGAAGATGACAGTAGAGGAAAAAAATCACGCTATAAGAGAGTAGTTTCTAAGAAAATGGGTCAGCCGTAGTTTGTATTGGTCTTGGAAGTTAATTTAAATCGGATGACATCTGATTGCATGCTATCAAGGGAATTAACTAAAATATTCACAAATTCTCAGAGCTAGAGATTTAATTATTAATTAATATGTCTCAACCTCTTATGACTTTGAGACCAACAGGGAACATTTATGTTTTATCTTCAAGATAATGCAACACATTTAAGGATTAAAAAATAGTGTGGAACAAAGCAAATAATCTCCAAATTTCCCAGACTCTCCTACAAGAGCATTTGGGGAAATGAAAAGACAGAGAAAAGGACCTTGGGAAGAATGATTGTGAAAATTACTCCCTGAGAACTCACAAAATAATCTCTCCTGAAGCAAGAGAAAAAGTGGAAATGTAAAAATATTTTTAACAAGATATCAGGGTCAGGGTGAGATAACTCAATGGATAAAGTGTTTGCCATGAAAACACAATGACATAAATTGCATCACCAGATTCTTCTGGTGGCAGAAGCTTCAACCCCAGTGTGAGTGAGGCAGAGGCAGGTGAACCCAGGGAGCTAAACCAGGAGACCACTCCAGTGTAATCTAAAAGCACCAGGCTGATGAGATGCCCCATCATTAAACACAAGGTGAACAGTAACGGAGAAACAACTATAAACCTCTGGCCTCTCCATGAGCACACACATGCATCAGCATTCACACAGTCAGATGTATATACATCTTGTATCAACAGAGCATGTGGAGAGTCCCGATTTTGCAATTTACCTCTAAGTCTTTTGAGTAACCCATTATTTTCCAGAAACTATTAAGTAAAATAAGGTTCTCCATTTGTTTTCAGCCTGGAAAAACTTACCAGGGTTAATTACTTTTTTTCCTCCCTGGGCTTTATGAATAGCTCCATTACATAAATTTTTACCTAGTGACTCATATCCAACCAGCCAGAGAGATGCCAATATAATGAACAAGTGATGTTTGAAACTCAAGTTCATTTGCTTCTAAGTCACTGACCTTCTTGAGAGACGCGATAGTGGTCTGGTCATCCTGAGAAAGCTTCAGGGCAGTGGCTACCTTGGCAGAGTTCACTACAATCTCTGCGTTCAGCTCTCTGCATTTGGCCATGAGACGCTTTTCATTTTCGTAAGACTTTTTCATAACAGTGTGAAGCTTCTCATATTCAATCCTGAATTTTTCCAGACTTTTCTCTCCTGAAAGTTCAGTAAGAACCTCCTGAAAATCTCTTTCAATTTCTTCAAATGCAGTTTCCTCCAGCACAAGTTTTTCACCCTTTTCCTGCAAACAAGAGCAAAGATTTTACTCCATTACTGTCGACAAATGGCTACTGGCACCCCAGAGTGAAAGCCAAAGCCATTGGCTGGCAGAAACACTGAGACTATATGTTGGGAGGGTTACCTCCTCATCCTCTGGTGTGTTTATATAGTATATATGCATACATATATGGCATTATAATTAGTGGATATGAGGCCATACCAAGGTAAGGTAAGCCTTAACTGCAAAAAGATGGGTATCCTTAGCAGATCTGAGCAAAGACAAAGAGACACAGAGAAAATCTGAAAACAGCTTGGAGTGACACAGTTGCAGTCCAGGGAAGGCTAAAAAGTGTTCAGCCACTACCAGAGACCAGGAAAAGACAAGAAAGGATTGTACTCTAGGTCTCAAAGGGAACATGACCAGCCAAGATTTGTCTTCAGACCAAGAGCACTGAGAACTAGGAGACAAAGGATTTCTACTGTTTTAAGCCACAGACTTTATAAGACTTTGTTTTGGCTGCCCTCTCAAATAAACACCTGCTTATTAAATGCAGCATAGAAGTACCAATAATGAGAGGGAGGCAGCTAATGCATTCATCCAACAAATGTTTAATCACCACCCTATATAGAAGAGTGTTGTGGTGAATGAAGCCTATAAAGGCAACCAACTTAAGGAATAAATGGCCCACCCATAGGGTATTTCTGTTTTACTAGCTGGTTGAATATGTTCTGTTATAACAGAAATATTCAGTCCCTACCATAAAATGCATTCTATGTTCTTTAAGAACACATAAAAAGAGACTGACTCCCACCAGCAAGAATCAAGCCCATTTTATGAAAGAAGTGGCATTTCAAGCCACCAGAAGGCAGAAAAGGATTCCCACAGATAGCTCTAGAGAAAAGGTCACTCCTAACAGATGGCTATGTCTGAGGCAGGGCTCATGGCCAACTAGTGTCTGAGATGCCCACGCAAGAGGCAGGACAAGGAGAAGAGGCAAAGGTAGCCTGGGAGCTTGGAATGGCACATGAAGGAGGATGCTGTTGAGTCCTGTCAGCTAGCTGCAAAACTCCTAAGGATGGATAGTTTGTAAGCCTTATTTATGTTTTCCACAACATGCTTTGACAGTCTACCCAAAAAAAGAGCTTAATGCCTGCCACCCACTGCTCATCAAAGAAACGAAGAGATGATCTTTCATCTCAATAATAATAAAATTCTAATCCACCCTGAAAATTCTAAGTACCCTTGTTTGTCTCTTCTTTTAATGAGCATTACTTGCACATCGGGGGAGGGGGAAGGAAGGGAGGGAGGAAAGGGGGAGAGGAGGGAGAGAGAAAGAAAGGAAGGAAGGAAGAAGGAAAGAAAGAAAAACTTGTACTGTTTAATTAAATCTCTGCACATGGTATGCAAGCAAATCACAGTGTTTAGAGATTTAAATGTGGTGCCTGTAACACTTGGCTTAACAGCTTTAGTACTATTTTAAACCCAACAGAGGTTTCCTTACTAAAAGCAGATTATTGCACAGAACACAATTCAGCAAATGCTCAAAGGAGAAAAAAAAATAACATTTTAAGCAAATGTGCTACTGTTGCTCTGTCTCATTGATGCCAAACCTGAGTCACAAACACCAATTCATCACAACAGTGTTCTACACTCTAGCCTTGAAAGTGATATCAATGTCAACATATGATCAAAGGCCCAATGATTTGTCTGCACCTGGGTCCTCCCTATATGCCTGCAAATGGTACAAAAATGGAAAAATATCAAAGAAACATTTTAAAGAAATTTTTATGAACAACAAAGATGTATTTTCATGTTGTCACTTCAAAAAGTATTCTTCTATTAAAGGCAAAGCAAAAATAACCTCTTAGCTCTGACCAATGGGCAGTTAGTATCTTCTGCATTGTGGCCAGTCGCTGATGGTATGTTCTTAAGAAGAATATCAACATGAAATAATCAGATCAGAGGAACTGTGACATTCTATCATTCGCCTACAGAGGATTTGCCATGTGTCAGGTAGTGCCCTGGGGTCTCAGGAGCATCTTGTAAGAAGAAAAGCTTATTTGTGGAGCATTAAGAACAATGAAATAAGACAAGGCAGAGAGTGGGGGAGGAAACCTCAAAGCAAACAATGGGAGGTATGGATAAGAGTCAGCAGGACCAGGAGGAGAGGATGAGAAGTGGGAGGACATGAAAGAGACTAGGTAGCAGGGAGGCCTGATGTGACCATAGCCTCAGGTTCTCATGAAATGAGCATGATGGCATCTGGGATTGGGGCCAATGTGGGGGATAAGGAGCCATAAACCATGCAGGGTGGAGCTTACAAAGGAAGACCAGACATGGAGGAGATGAGGGACCACAGAGGCATAGAGAAGAAGGAAAAATAGGGTGGGGCACGGAGGTGCTAAGAGATGCTGGGACCAGGGCTGGCCTCATCAGTGTGGGTCTATTCAGTCACACAGGATCCAGAAGACTCCCACTTTGGCTAAATTCTCTGCTGTCATGTTGTAAATTCTTAACAATTTTAACAAAAAGCTTTTCACTTTACTCTGGGCCTCACAAACTATGCAGCTGATTGTGACTGGAAATTGTGTAATTAGGTAAGGTGGGAGTGGGCTCTGATAGACGGATAAAGAATTTAAGAAAGGCCAGGTAGATGAGGACTCTGAGTGTTAGCAAGGATGTAGGGCTGTTGAGATTATAAATGAGAGGTCTAATGGACAGATAGGTTACTGAAGGATGCAGAAATGACCCCTCATCAGTGAGGCTGAAGATGAAGTATCCTATAATATGAGTGGGAGATGGAGGCATGAGGGTGTTAACACAGGGTCAATGAGAACACAGGGCAGTGCTGATGGGCTGAAGGGCCTTGATGAAAGAAAGTGTGTGACAGCTGGTTATCATGTGTTAGGAAATCAGAGTGTGACAAGTAGTGAGCAGGGTGACAATGAGTATGCCAAGGAGACATTTTCAATAGCCTCTGTGTGATATCACCTGCAGTTCAGACTGTAGGATGCAAGTCTGGGCCTAGGATTCATGAAGGAGCAAGGGGCGGGACAGAGAAAAGCATGAGGGTGCAGATAGCAAAGGTGCTGGTGAGGGAGCACTAGAATTAATGAATGTAACAAAGGATGAGTTCCGGTAGGAGAGAGATAGCAGAGAGAGGTCAAAGCAGAGAAGCAACAGAGGGGCGCTGACTCCTGACCTCTGTCATCCTGACGCTCTTTGAAGGCCGCCTCAAAGGCTGCCGTGGAAATCAGAAAACTGGGCTGGAGTCTGGAAAAGGAGCTGTGCACTGCCCCCAGTGTCTAAAAAGGTGACACTTTTTTTTCTGATCGCCAGCCGGGCGCCGAAACCCGGCGCTCCGTGCGTCTTCGGTCGCCTGGCAACCGCCACGCCCCCTGCCGCTGAAGCAGGGCAGATGTTCCAAGAGGGTGGAGCCCCGTAGGTCAGTACTTGAGCTGTATGGTCTGCAGAGAAATTTGCAAAAGCATCCTCGAGGGGTATATTCAAGGAAATCTAGGGGTCATGACGCTGAGAGGCTAAATGGGCTCCGCAGACCCGGAAGTAAATAACAAGTCTTGTTAGAGAAATGTGGTTTACTTTCTTTTTTATCGCTAGCCCTTTTCTAACCCTCAAACTCAGCCCCAAAAGTTGTGCAACGTGTTCTTGTGCTCAGAAGTGTATTTTAAAAATTTTTTTCTCGGTGTGTTTTTTAAATTTAATATGCTCTTGAGCACTAGAAATCGTCTTATGTTCTTTTTTCATTCAGCGTTCTGTTTTAGGGACTTTGTTTTTGTTTGTTGTTTTGTTAAGTTTTTTGTTTTTCGAGACACGGTTTCTCTGTGTAGCCCTGGCTGTCCTGGAACGCTCTGTGTAGACCAGGCTGGTTTCGAATTCACAGAGACCCACCTGCCCCTGCCTCCTGAGTGCTGGGATTAAAGGCGTGTGCCACTATGGTTTGGCTGTAGGGTCTATCTTGATTACACTCGTGCCCTTTGCTCCTGATGGCTGCTTAGCATTTCAAATTGGGTATCTAACAGATGTTATTCCCTTTCTCAAATGTTGAATAAAAAAGCTGCCTCCAGCTCATCAATACTGCTAGTAATGTAGCCATAGCCATTATTGTCTGATGTTCATTTTATAGACCTATATGTAAATCTAAAATATATTGATGAGTGCAGATTGTGCATAGGTGAATCCTGGGGACATCACATTAGAACACGTATGTGTGTCCTGCACAAAGAAATCCAGTCTAGGGACCATTGGGCTAAGACAGAGGCTCTACTTTCCCTTTCCATGTTCCTACCATTAGATGTATCCTTCCCCATTACGCACAGGCAAGTGCTCTGCTCTGTAGCCAGCTCATGAAGCTGGAAGGCCATGACTACAGGACTGTGTGGAGAGTGGACCTTTTCACACTAATCTGCCTGAAGCTGGACTCTGCTTTCCAATTGCAAAGATGTCCATCCTAATCTAGTGGGAGCCAGTTACTTTAATGGCACAAGGTACACAAGCCCTGCCCTATCCTGTGGTGTGCCACAGTGTGTGTTCCAGACTTAGCACCTTGCTAGTCTGCAGCATTTTATATTGCTTTTATTCCACTGTCTCCACTCAGGAACGTGAGCATTTCTTCATCTGAGCCACTTCACTCCGGGCTTCCCTTCTGTGAGTTGCCTATTCATAGCCTTTGCTGATATTTCCTTTCATTTTCTTTTAAACTTTTACTTTTTACTGGAAGTTAAAAGAATTAAAAATAAGCTACTGCTGGTGGTGCACACCTTTAATCTCAGCACTCAGGAGGCAGAGGCAAGTGGATCCCTAAATTTAAGGACAGCCTGGGTTTATAAACTGAGTTCCAGAACAGCTAGGACTGTTACACAGAGAACCCCTGTTTCAAAAGCTCCAATTATTATCATTATTTATTATTATATGGCATGAGAAATATTTTACTTTTATTCATTTGAATGATTTTTAATAGGAATTAATTTGGAGGATACTTAAATGTTTGGATTTTTTTGGTAATAGTTGAAATCTATTTCAATCAAGAGGTTAAAAAACCCTTATCTGCATATCACCTTTATGATTTGTAAAAATTCTCTATTTGAGTCTTCTTAATGAGCATAATACTTTGGTTAGTGAGATACTCTGTGGGTAAAGGCATTTGCTGTCAAGTGTGATGACTTCAAGACAATCTTCAAAAATCCCCCATAATAGAAGAGGAGGACTGATGCCCTACATTATCCCCTGATCTTCACATATCTGCATCTGCCATGGCATTTACACACACACACACACACACACACACACACACACACGCACACACGCACACACGCACGCATGCACGCATGCACGCATGCACGCATGCACTCGCACAGAGTATTAAACCATACTATGCTTTTGTTTTAGTTGGTCTTGAAAAGGATCATTAAGTTAGACTGGAGAGACTGCTCAGGTTAAGAGCACTGGTTGTTCTTTGAGAGGATTCAAGTTCAATTTCTAGCACCCATGTAGTTGCTCACACCTGTCTGTAACTCCAGTTCCAAGGATCTGGTACCCTCTGTTCCCTGTGAGCACCATGCATGTACACAGTACACAAACATACATGTGGGCAAACACCCATGCACATAAGATAGTTTTTAAAAGATCATAAGCCAGTATGCATGTGGTGTGTATATATATATGCACAAGCAAAACAATTATACACATAAAAACAAAATTCAAATAGGTTTTAAAGATGACAGAGAGAAAAGGCCAGCATGGAGAATGGGGTACCTGTCTATAATAGCTGCACTTACAAGAGACTGGGGCAAAAGTATCAGGAGTTTGAGGGCAGTCTAGACCCCATAGTGTAGAGGCTGAAACTCCACTAAAGCATTGACATCAATGTTGGTTGTGCAGTGAGATTTTTGTATCTTTCCCACTTTTCTATCTTTTCCTTCTTTTTATGGCATACCTTTGTGAGGACTGGAAAGGAGTCTACTGTCAAAAACTGAAAACTCTTGTCTTTATGTTTCTATGAAATAATAATCCTAAAGTCTGATGCTATCACTTTATATTTTTTCTCTCTTTTGTCTGTTCTTTCCCCATTGATTTGTTCTCCGAACATCCCCATTTTACCTTCTTACACACAGTTCTCAAACGCATCTGCAGTCTACCTTTGTATTTGGTGTGAAATAGCGACTGGGGTAGAGTCACAGACCTTTGCACTTGTGCTACCGAGAAAGACACAGGAGAGAACTGGCACAGCTAATTGGGGCACAATGTGACAGAATTGTTTTGGACATAGTTGCTTAGACGGTATCACTGTGTCTAGCCACTGATCACAGGGTTCACAAAGTTTAGCAACTGTGAAGGATTTTTAAAAGCACAAGACCAAAAACAAATTTGGAACCAAACATATAAGGACCTGAGGTGCTTTTGGAAGCCTTCACCCCAGTTGTTTCCCATGCAGCCTCAGGTCTGAACACACGACACCCATACTTAGAGAGGATAAGCCATCACACCAACGTAGCATGAGACACCTTGACTCAGACTCAACATTTCTGTGTGTTATAAATCGCAGAGTTTTTACTGTACATACAAGGTTTTCTTTCTTGTTTGTTGGTTTGGTTTGGTTTGATTTGGTTGGTTTGGTTTAGTTTTTCCAGTCAGGGTTTCTCTGTGTAGTCCTGACTGTCCTGCAACTCACTCTGTAGACCAGGTTGGCCTCAAACTTAAACTCACAGAAAGCTTCCTGCTTTTGCCTCCCCAGAGCTGGGATTAAGATGTACCCTACCATCAATAGCCTCTAGGTTTTCTATCTTTTCTTTCTTTTTTTCTCTCACTTTCTTTTTATTTAGTCTTTGTGCCTTTAACATCTTGATCCCATTCTCTTCCCGGATTCTCTGTATCTGCCCTCTACCCCTGAAGCCACCCCCAAAATAAAATAAAATTTAAGTGGAAAAAGAAAAAAAAAATCTCATCATGACCGCTGCAATGTGCACAGTCTATCACACAGTAAATCCTTTTATCTATATATTTTTTTTCTTGCAAGTGTTTATTGCAAAGAGTCACTGGTCTGGTTCAACACCTCTGGTTTCTGCTAACTGTTGATTCTGGGTCCCCACTGGGACTCCTCTTGAACATCCTGTTACTGCCCTGTGTCATGAAGATCCTACAAATCTGGATCTGCAGGACTGGCCTCTTTATGTGTTCCAGCAAATCATAGATGGAGTAGATGCTGGGGTGGGCCAACTGATAATCCTGGTTCTGGGCTTGGGTAGTTGCAAGGTTGGTCAGCCCACCAGCTCTCTCTAGTCCTTGCCATCAGAGTGAGCTCTCTGTGTTGCCCTGTGTAGTTAGTGCACCAATGAGCAAGATGTGGGGCCACTTCTGCTTTCACACTTTCAGGGGCAGCTCTCCCACACCTGGACCATCAGGGTGCCAGCTCTACTGTGTTGCCCAGGGGCAGGTGCAAGGGCCATTCTGCCAAGTGCTGCAGCTAGTGAGGAACAGGGACAGCACTCCTACTCTTATAACCTCAGAGCCAGTTCTCACCTGCCACAGGCATCCACAGACAAGGGGGACATTTCTCCCCTGCCCACACCACCATATGGCAGATGAGGATGCTCACTTTCTCAGGGCCTGTTCACCCACACCCTCTCACCTGCCACAGGCATCCACAGACAAGGGGGACATTTCTCCCCTGCCCACACCACCATATGGCAGATGAGGATGCTCACTTTCTCAGGGCCTGTTCACCCACACCCGTGTCGATAGGTTCAGCCCTACTGTACTGCCCAGCCAAGGTGCAGAGCCTGCTTTTCCAAGTGGTGTAGCTAGTAAGGGTGAAGGTCAGCTCCCTCACCCACCATAGGTGGCAGGGGCAAGGGGGGAAGGCATCTTTCCCTTGCCCTTACCACCACATGGCAGACAACAGGGAGGGGGATGTTTCTAATCTTAAAGAAACAAAATGACTTAATTATGGGAAATTACTTTTAATATTTTCCCACCAGCATTCTTCAGGATGTAAGGATCAAATTAGTATATCTTCACGTTAGAATGTTTTGTTTTTAACATTTGAGTTTGAGTTGCTGTGTTGAGTTTTTTTTAATTATTACATAAATTTTGACTTGGAATTGGGACAGAATTGCCAGCAATTTTTGAAGTGACCTTAAACAAAATTCTTGCAGTTTTTTTAAAATCCCAAGTGTTGTTTAGTGGCATTCTCAGTAGTGGTGATTTGTAAGACCAAAATATCGATCTACTCTGAAAAACACAGAGGGTGTTTTATGCCCTTCCCAGTATTTAATGTTAACTGAGATTAGCTAAAAATAAGCAAGCTTACTCATCACATTAGCATTCAATTTTGTTTTTGCCTTTAATATAAGGTAAAATTAAATATATACTTCAAAAGTGCTTTAAAATAAATTTCTTTATGGCTTATTGTCAGTAAATGTTTGTTAAGTATACATATTTTATATAGTTAAATATTAAAAACCATGTAAATTTTCTTGGAGTTATGAGTGAAAAAAATTTAAGAAGTCATAATTTCAGACATACCAAGCTCACAGAAAGAACAATGAGAGCTGAAAGGATGTAGACACTGTTATCCCAGCATGATTTATGATCTGGGGGAGACAAAGTTCCCAAAGTGGGCAGTCAGGGGTTCTCCAGGCAATGTGAGGCGTAAAGCCCATAGACGTGAGGTCCAGATGGACATCATTGTGGGTGGGAAATGGATGATGTGGAACAACGGATGTTTGATCAACTCAATTTATGATGATAAAACAGAATTGTTTCCCATTTTCTGGTCTTGGGACCTGGAGTATTTCGGCTCCTCTTGTGCTGTTGCCAGTAGGTGGCAGTCTACTACAAAGAGTCCTCACCTTTCATAGCTCTGAGGACAAAGGTTTACCCAAGGGGGGGCAGCTTCTCATTTAAACAAATAAGGGCGCTCAACTAATCTCACTCCTCTTTATGCACACAGATTTCCTGAACACCTACTATGTGTCCATCCCTCTACACACTGATTTCCTGAACACTCACTATGTGTCCAACCCTCTACACACCAATTTCCTGAAAACCTGCTATGTATGTGTCCAGCCATATTCGGCATATGGTGAAGGAAAATGCAAAAGGAGTTAGAGAGATTCCTAATGAATGCAAAAAAAAAAAACAAATATGCATTCCACCTTCCCTTTCAAAAGATTCCTCAGAACCGTCAAAGGTAGAATATAGTAAGTACAGGATGAGGATGCTAGGATACAAGATCCTGTGAACCTTGGACCTTTGACCTTAGCTCCTTGAAGATGTGAAACTTGGAACTCACAGTGCTTCTCTGCCTAGAATTTTGAACTGCCCCAACCCAAGCTGGATTGCTCCAACACATCCTTCCCTCTGATCTCACATTCTCAGTGAAGTCTTCACTGGCAAGAATTCACACACCCTGTATTCTACTTCTTAGACTATGCAATAATGGTAACAAGTGATCTGACCATGTAAATGGTTAATATTCATTCTCTTCACAAGGCAGATGAACAACAAAAGGTCAAAGATTATCATATAAGCCTTGTTCAACCTTGTACTCAGTTGGGTTGGGTTTATGAGCTAAACTCTCTCTCTCTCTCTCCACACACACACACACACACACACACACACACACACACACACACACACCCCACACACCAAATCATACATTGAAACTCTAATCCCTCAGAACTCAGAATGAGATTGTATTTAGAGGTGGGGCCCTTGCGGTCACAAGTCATAAAGTTAAAATAAGATCGCGTGGGTAGGGGGACCCTTATCCAATCTGACTGGTGTCCCTCTAAAATGAAGCCATTGGCAGTACAAGCAGGAATACCTGCAGATGCAAGAAAGCCAAGAAAGAGGCCACGTGAGACAGCAAACTTGCTAATACCTTTATTTTAGACTTCTAATCCCTGTATTATGAAGAAATAATTCTGTGGGTTTAGGCCTCTAATCTACAGACTCACTGGTCGTCTTAGGGGATAGATCAAATTTCTAGCTGACTAGTGTGTGAGCATCAGCTCTGGCACACTAACGTTATCCAGCATCACCACACAATAAGTAAATAGCGAGTGAACGATACATATGGATGTGAGGATACATGGCATCTTGGGAAATGGGAACTGAGGTTAAACTTTAAAAATAAGGGTAGAAATGTGGGAGAAAATGGAAGGAATCCAAACTATAAGAAATAGCATGAACACATACTAAGGCAAAACTGCAAAAAGGGTGAGATCTTGGACTGGGGAGGTGGTGTTAGCACAACCTAATTTTGGTTCACACACAGACACGCATGCAAGCACACACACACACATATACATAAATAAAAATAAAAAATAGCTCCTTTTTAAAAGAAGACGGTATAGTCCCTACCATGGACCAATGAACACTATTGATAAGGGGGGAAGAGTGAATGGTAGAGAGAGCTTTGGAATAATAGTAGAGGGGTTGCCACAAACTTGGGGACCACAGACAGCCACAGACACACCTATTTGTTCTGCAGGATAACTCAAATATTGGCATGAGCTGTCATTGTGCTAAGCTCCTTGTTTAAACCTGAGTACAACAGCCTCTTCTCAGTTCCCTCCTAGGACTGTTCAGCTCCGTGCACAGCACAGCTGTAACAATAGTACCATGCAGAGAGCGTGATCCTCATCCATGACACCCAGAGAGATAAAGCAAATCTCCAGAAGAGGGGAACTGCTAACTAACAACCCCCACCTGAAAGGCAAAGCAATTGCATGCCTTAGGAAGTCATTCCACAAAGGATCACAGAAGCCCTGCATGCCATGAGGGTGGAGTCTGCAAAATCCACAGTCTCCTGTAGACAAATAACTTCTACCACAAAGTGCATGCCTCCATGAAGCCAGATGCTCAGGCTTGCTCAGCCTGCCTCTCATAGCTGAGAGCTGCCAAGTCTTCACCTGGCCACAAAAGGCCCATTCTATTTTTCAAGGAATCTATATGTATGGTCACCAGTTGCCAGTCAAATGCCTGAAACTGGGTGTATCAAGGTCAGGAGAAGCAGAAAAAGATGGGCTTGGGAAAGAAGGGAGAAGAAAAAAAATAATAAAGTCAGCAATGAGGTTCATACCTGTAATTCCAGCTCTGGAGAAGCTGGGGTAGGAGAGTCACAAATCTGAGGCCAACCTGGGCTACACAGCCCAGCACCCAGATGTACAAAGCAAAACTTTGCCTAGAAGTTTTTTTAAAAAAAAAAAAAATCAAACAAATAAAACAAAAAGGTGTGTGTGGGGAAGCCACAGACCCAAGGAGGAGTTGAAGGAGGCGGCTCTTGGGTTCCTGGTAAGAGGTTCAAGGAAGGCCTGCAATAGCTGTTTTTCAGCTGTTTTTCTGGGTTCTGTTGATGTGCTGTATCCTTCAACGACATCAGTGTATTTGTTTCAGCCAAATGAAAAGCATTTTTATTGCCTAGATCCATGATCCACCCTCCAAAAGACAAGGCCTAACTGACACGGCTCCTATTCACACAGGCATGCTTCCCACATTGCTGGATTTACTGTCCGTGCAATCTAAAACTACATTTGGGCCCCCAGTGGCATGGTAAGAACTGCTCCAGTCATCATGTCTAACATTCTTCCCTCCAGGCTGTTGGTAAGATTAAAAGCCCATGTGTTACAGAAAATTGTTATCATTTATCAGCCAACCCTTTGGTCACCTTAGATGACAGAATCGAATCCCAGCTGGCTAGTGCTCTCCAAAACTGTGCTTGGCATATTTTATTCCTTTAATCTGCTCCTTTCCAGCCCACTGCAGACCTAACTTAACAGAACATCCTTTGAGCATCTGACATCAGCTCCCCAAAGGGTCTCCAGACAAACTCCCCTTGTGGTACCTAAGGAAGCAGTGAAGCTTAGGCAGATGTATGGGGAAGACAGGAAGGTCAGGGGAGAGCCAGAAGCTGGAAAAAAAAAAATAGCTCTCCCCACCTCCAAAGAAAGAGAGAATAGTCTTGTAACCAGGACATGTCACCTGTCTGGAATGTGGCTAGCTTCCCAGCAGCTGTTCTCACTCAGGTGAGGTGACTCTAGGGCACAACTGGTTAGGCCAGCTTATCCAAATTCATGGTGTTGCTCAAGAGGCCGAAGTTGCCAGTTCACCAAACTGAAAAGGACTCTCACAAACCAAATGGCTGACCAGGTTGATTAGAAAGGCTGGTGGCATCCTACAAAATATATCCACCATAAAAATAAATAAATAAGCAAACAAACAAACCTTTTTTTTTAAAGCTAAAATATGACTACTTTTGATGATGGATCAATTCCTACCATCCCCTGGAAGAGCTGTACTTTCAAACACCTCCAGGCTTTATTTATGTGGTTCCTTTACAGGTTCTATGTCAACTCGACACAAAGTAGACTCATCAGAGAGGAGGCAGAAAATGAACTAGCAAAATCCCCTGTGCAGTGTTTCCTTAATTAGCATTGGATGGGGGAGGGCCCAACCTACTGTGGGCTGATGGTCCAGGATGCTAAAAGAAAGCAGACTGGATGTCCTTGGCCTGTGTTAGCACAGAGTCAACCCAACCATACTGTGCTGAGCCAGCCTTGTCCTTCACTAGGACAGAGGACTCCACCCCCAAGGAAGAGTCCCCCACATGAGGGAAAGAAGGACCCACCCCTCACCACAGATGTGCACCACATCTGGACAATACACTAGAGCTGAACATGTGGTCAGGAATAAAGGTGAGCCAACTCTGAGGGCATGAGAGCAGAAGAGCTGATCCTGGCCCCTCTAGGCTACCATACCATGACATGGGTGAAGAAAAGATGTCCTTCCCTCTCTGGCCCTTGCTACCTGGGGCAGGAGAGAGAACTGGCCCCTCCTCCACCCCACAGAGCAAGAAAACTAATCCTACCCCTCACCAGCTGAGGCACATAGGAAGAGTGGCCTGCACTCAGCCTGGGCAGCACACTAGAACTGATCCTGTTGTCAGATGTAGGGGAGCTGACCCTCCCCTCTACCCCCCACAGCAATCAGGAGAGAGGACCGTGCATCTCACCTGAGCAAAATGGTCCAGCTGGCCTGATGGTGTAAGTGTGGGTGACCCAGATCTTAAGACCTGAGAGCAGTATAGTCTGGCTCCTAGCTGCAGGCTACACTGGATGAGCTAGCTCAGATACTGCTGGAGAGCTCATCCACAGGTTTATGATGATGAGGGAAATCTGAACTGATAAACCCAGCTACCACCCAGGCTCAGAACCAGGGCCATGAGTAGACCCACCCCAGCATCATCAATGCACTGTTGAAAAAGGACAATAAAAAAAACATGCAGATCCTAAAGAACAGAATCTCTACAACACAGGACAGCATCAGGAGACCCAAGCAGAGCCTAAGTGAGAGCCCATTATTGATGGTGGATCAGAAGCCAGAGGCCTGGAACCAGACCAATGACTTATGGCAATGAATACTTGCAAGTAAAGATGAATGGACTAAGCAGTAAACTGTGTGGTGTGCCTCAATGGCCACACTACTGC
Organism: Sigmodon hispidus; assembly: GCA_004025045.1. Classification (NCBI taxonomy): domain Eukaryota; kingdom Metazoa; phylum Chordata; class Mammalia; order Rodentia; family Cricetidae; genus Sigmodon; species Sigmodon hispidus. The sequence continues at coordinate 70,607 of PVIH01010665.1, forward strand.
TTCCATGACGAGATAATTCTTGTTCTTCTTGTTCTTCCTCTTCTTCTCCTCCTCCTCCTCCCTCCTTCCTCATCTCTTTCTTTCTCTCTCTCTCTCTCTCTGCATTTTTCTTTTAAATATTGCTTTGTTTAGGGGGGGAAGTTGCAAGGGGAGAGGGTGGGTACAAGGGGATGGGAAGATAAAGGGGATCAGATGTGAAATCCACAAAGAATCAAAAAAAGTTTGGAGAAGGGGGAGCAGGCTAAGAAAGAGCAAGCCAGTAGGCAGCACTCCTCCATGGCCTCTGCATCAGCTCCTGCCTCCAGGCTCCAGCCCCGTTCAGTCCCTGTCCTGACTTCCTTTGATGATAAGCAGAGATGTGGAAGTGTAAGCTGAATAAACCCTTTCCTCCTCAACTTGCTTTTTGGTCATGGTGTTCCGGTGCAGCAATAGAAACCCTAAGATGGTTCCTATACCTCCTTCACTGTCAAGCTAACCATGTAATCATTTATTTATAGTTGTGCTAGGGTTCTAACCAAAAAGCCTTGGACATACTAAACAAGCACACTACCACTGAACCATGTCCCCAGCCACTTAGCATTTTTCAGGAGTATATTCAAACTGGGCATGGTGGCCAAACCTGTAGTCTCAATAAGTGGAGACTGAGGCAGGAAGACCAAGAGTTCAAGGCAAGTCTAGGCTATCTAGAAAAACCCTGTCAAAATGGGAAAGAAGGGAGGGAAGGGAGGGAAGGAGGAAGGGAGGAATTGAGGGTAGGAGAAAGGAAGGAAAGAAGGAAGGAAGGAGAGAGAATTCTCTCACCATCTCTAAGATGTCTTCCCACTTAGCCACCCCTCTGCTGGGCTCCTGAGACCTGAGCATCTCTGTGTCAGTGCATTAGCTGTAGCTGTGCAGTAATTTCTATGCTTTGGTGTGCTTTCCCCTCCAGACCCTTTCATGTATCGCTAATGCAAACCCATGCAGGGGAGACACTCAAATAGAAAGTCTGATGAGTGAATGAAAAGTAGAATTATCTCATGCACTCAGGCACCCAGCAATTACTCCTTAGAGATTAGGGAATCAGGAAAGTAGAGAAAGCATTTGAATATAAACATCTAAGTGTTGTTTTGAGATAAGGTCTCCCTCTGTACCTCAGGCTGATCTCAGATCTACTGTGTAGCCAAACTCACGGTCCTCCTGCCTCAGTCTAAGTGCTGAGATTACAGGCAAATGTCACCTGGCCTGGTTGAGGGTTTTAAGGTAGTTAAACAAAATGATGCTGAAGTTTATACTAGGGCACCAAACAGTAGTAGCAATACTACAATATAATGAGCCTGTTTCATTTCTCTGTCCTTTCTCATTATAAGCAAACAGCAGGTCTTTTGTTAACTATTTTGCTTTGTTTTTTCTATAGTGGCTGCCCCTTAAGCAATGGCTGTTCTAATCAGAGACTGCGACTCCACTGCAACCAACATCAGATCTGTTGAAGGAGCCGAAGCCTGAGGGGATTCTGTTCCCCCAGGCACTGACTGCTTCAAAACCACGAAGGGAAACTTTATCTAAATCTAAAGAACTCACAATTTGTTTGAGATGAAATTCTGATCGCTCAGAAGGTTAGCAAGTAGCTAACCTTCTCCCTTTGCTGGAGTCTTCCAAAAAAAAAAAAAATCCCAGCATCCTCCTCTCAGGTCCTACTTAAAAAACTCTTGCTGCTCATGGTTCCTCCTGTCCCTTCCTGTCAGCTACTTGCTGACTCAGCTTCCCCGCTCACAGGCTAATTTTATTTAATCAAACACTTCTTTGAGTTGTTATCAAAAGCAGTAGAAAAAATGCAACACACTTTAAAACAATATTCTACAACACATTTCCTTCTTGTCAGAAGCCTGGATACATTATATGTGCTCAGTGAAAATAGATATGTGGCCTCTGCAGCAACTACTCAGAGATCATTGTTATAGTACACAAGTAGTGTGTAAATGAAAAGACAGTGTGTAGTCAGAAGTCTTTGTCCTTCTAGAAACTCAAATAATTGACTCAGAAGCTTAATACTATAGTAAATGCTTATCCAGTGGCTCAAGCATATTATCAACTAGCTCTTACATTTAAATTAACCCATAATTCTTATCTATGTTTAGCCACGTGGCTTGGTACCTTTTCTCAAACCAGTATTCTCATCTTGCTTCCTCTGTGTCTGGTTGGCAACTGCTTCTCTACCTTTCCTCTTCCCAGAATCTTCCAAGTCTTGTTGCCCATCTCTACTTCTTGCCTGGCCACTGGACAATCAGCATTTTATTAAGCCAGTACAAGTAACAAATCTTTGCAGTGTACAAGAGCATTATCCCACAGCAACAGTGTGTAAATGAATGGTATGACTGTGAGCCAATGAGATTGTATGTTATAGAAACAGTGGTGCTGTGGTTTGGGTCTGCCATCTAATTCCTGTTTCAGCACAAGCTTGAGCATAGAGAAGTAGCTATCTGTGGAATGAATGGATGAATGAATGAGGAAATGAAGGTTCTCCTTAATTTCCAGCATACCGATTCATTTGTACCATCTCCAAACATAAACTACAAAGAGAGAAATGAATACCTCATAACCAGAAATAATCTTGATGGAAACTTCCCATCAGTTCTTTTCCACCCCAAGCAGCGTATATTATAAATAATCAACACATACACTCCAGAATGCTTTCAGAACAGAGTGTAAGCTAGAAGGATAGGTTGTTTTTTTGTTTGTTTTGTTTTTTTTAAGTTGTTTTAAAAAGTGAGAATCTTGATCCATGGCTTAAAATTTTTAAAAGGAGGGCTCTCAAATTCTATATCATCCCTTCTTCCTTCTGAAAGGCTCATAAACATATGGAAGAAGGGATAAAAAGATTATAAGAGCCAGAAGTCAGAAAGTGCTGGGGTGAAAACAATGTCTTCTAGACATGCCTGGGCTGGGGAGCAGCAGCTGTGGTTGCCTGCACAGATCTGTACCAGATCAAGCCAGCAGACACTCTATCATGAACAGAGAAGGAACTCACAGGGCCCCACCCCTAACTAAGAAGTTTTTGGCTGGTGAAGGCTACTAGTCAGTGTTCAACCCTGTGGTCCATGCCCAATGCCTCAGTGGGTGTCTGTCACCAATGCATCAACAGGTGTCTGTCACCAATGCCTCAGTGGATGGCTGTCACCAATGCCTCAGTGGGTGGCTGTCACCAATG
>PVIH01010666.1:0-12234 GCA_004025045.1 Sigmodon hispidus
TTTGAATTCTCTCCTGGCTTGAGGCCCTATATGGGAAATGTTGAGAAATCTGATAACACAACTTGGTTTACTGAAGGATGGCCATTCTTTTCCTGGGTATTGATTAATGAGGCAGGGGCCAGTGCGGATGTTTCTGCTCTTGTGAACTTGCAAGGATCCTTGGGTAAGGTTTATAATGTGTCAGGTGTGGTGAAGTCAGATAATGGAATAAGGATGAAATTGAAATTAACATCTTATAACAACAAGGTTAGCAATTACACAGGGTCAGCAGCTTTGGTCTGTTTGAAGTCACCTTTTATGTTTCTTTGACCAACTCTAATAAAAACTGCACCGTTTCAGGCAGTTGTTGGTTGGCAGAGTGTTGGAATGGATCAGTGGTGACTACAGCAGTAGTTGTTAGAATGCCTACCTTTGTCCCCATGCCTGTGGAAGCTGACCCAGAGCAGTTCCCTATGATGAGTCTGTTACGCCATAAGAGGGACTTTGGCATTACGGCCGCTATTGTGGCTGCCATTGCCATTTCAGCAACTGCAGCAGTTACTGCAGGTGTAGCCATGGCCAGCCAAGTCAAGTCTGCCCAGGAAATTAATGATATTGTGGCTCAACTTCACAAATTTTAGAGGAGCAAGCACAGTTTAATTCCCATTTGCTGAGTGGTATCCTTGCCACCAATGAAAGAGTAAATTTACTAGAAGAGGTTATTGAAGATGTATATGGCCTAACACAAGTGGGCTGTGTACAGATGTTAGGGCATGTTTGTGTTACCCCTCTTGTTGTTTCAGATGCTTTGAGTGAAAGTCGAAGAATTGGAGAATTTTTAAGTGGGAATTGGTCTGTGGAGGCCAAAAAGATGATCCTCAAGCAAAAGTTTCAGATCGCACGTTTGAATGCTACAAGATTGGAGCCTGTTACACTTGGGGACTTTACTTCTTGGCTCACTTCTGCCCTTTCCTTTTTCAAGGAGTGGGTGGGAGTGGGAATCTTTGCAGTCTGCTGTTTATTTGGGGTTGATTTTTGCCTCTGGCTGGTTTGCCGTATTCGCATCAGAGCGCATTGTGAAAAGGTCCTACTCACTCAGACACCCTTGGCTGTTGATGCAGGGCACTCCCCCGCAGCCTGGCTCTCCGCCCTTAGTGACTTATAATGATTGCCCTTTCACAGAGAGGCTTTAGCTTCCATTGCACCTCTATAGGGTATCATTCTCCTCTGAGGCGGACTTTGTACCCTGCCGCCCTCACTGGCCTTGCACGCAGGAAGGCGTCTGGGGGATCCTGGCAGCAGGAAACAGCCTTTGAGCAGTGGGAACATCATGAGGTGAACACCTGTACGGGCTATATCCTGTCTGTGCCATTAGAAAAACAAAAAGGGGGAGATGTAGGGCACGGTTGGCCCTTGTGCAACTTGCTGGAACATTGCATCATGTTCCCCAGCTATTGCACCTCCGCCGCTTATGCTAATTAGGCGCTAAATAGTGACCTATCCGATGTGATCCCTGACTATGCTAATTTGGCACTCCTTACCACCTATCACCAGCTATATGCTAATGAGGCATTACTTTGGACCTATCACCAGCTATATGCTAATGAAGCATTACTTTGGGCACCAATCATATGGCTACACGTGTCCCAGTTTCCCTATATAAGCAGGCTGCATTTCAGGCATGGGGTCTTTCTTCCACCATTCTACCTCAACTGAGCTGTACTCCAATAAAGTGTGATCCGAGAAGAATCGTGCATGTGGTGACTCGTCATTCTGCAGGCCAGAAAGCGGCTCGCCACAAGATTCCAAATCTTCTACCTTAAATTTCCAGTCTTGAAGCTAGGCTCTAGCTCAGTGGAATTATATTTGCCTACCCTGTGTGAAGCCTGAAGGTCAATCTCTCATTCCACAAGAGAACAAAACAAAAAGACACTACTGTATCAGTTGGCTTTCAGTCTTTTGGACAAAATAGTGGTCCACGCAACTGACGTATTGGTTCTGGTGCCTTTGGTCTGTGGTGAATTAGAATATGATGATTGGGAGCATCTGTTAGAGCAGAGCTGTTTACCTTATCATGGTCAGAAGGGAAGAAGCTAGAATTCCATTATCTCTTGCAAAGCTATGACCCCATTGACCTAACTAGTTTCAAGCTGGGGACCAAACTGTTAATACATGGCCTTTGTATGACACTGAAGAGCTAAAGTATAATAGTCCTAATAACATATTAGAGGCCATCAAATCACAGTCATGGTTATCTCTGAGAAGGATATATGCATTCACTGGAAAGATGATATACAGAGATCATATAGGCTTCAACTGCAAAATTTCTTGACCTGAACGGCAGGCTTTATTTACTTTATGTCTAGCTCTTAGATATTTCAGGATTTTAAAACAAAATATAATCTGCCCAGCAGCTTATGAACAACAAATGATTTATTTCTCAGTTTGGGGGGATGGGAAGTTCAGAGTCAAGGTGCTAAAGGAGTTCCTGGTTCACAAACAAATCTTTTTGATCATACCCTCTTAAGGCAGAGGCAAGGCAGCTCTGGGGGCCTTTTATAATGCACCAACCACACTTATGAAGGCTCCACCCTCATGATCTAATCTCTCTCCAGAGATCCTGCTCCAAGTATTTTTTCATCAGGGATGAACATATTAATTTGAAGAAAGGGGCCAAAATTTTCTATCCATAGCAGATAACTCACTAAATTACACCTTGATGTTTTCTCTACATTTTTATTTCTAATTCATTTGGGCAGTCTCTCTCTCTCTCTCTCTCTCTCTCTCTCTCTCTCTCTCTCTCTCTCTCTCTCTCTGTTTCTAAGTCAAGGTTTCTCTCTGTGTAACAGCCTTAGCTATCTTGGAACTCACTTTGTAGACCAGGCTGTTCTCAAACTCAGAGCTCAGTATGCTTCTGCCTCCTGAGTGTTGGGATTAAAAGCATATACCACCACCACTTGACTCATTTGGGCAATCTTAAAAAGACATATAAAATATAAATGTGTATATATGTTTATCAAAAGTATATCAATACAGCTGGAAACTTTTTTCTTGCTGTGCTGTACAGTCTTTTGGAGGAGACCTGTCAAATACAATCATACTTAACTCTAGACCCCGTGCATGTATGACTGGCCAGGCAAAATGTGCTCACCGTGCAATAGTGTCATGAAGATAACCAACCACTTTCTGCTTGGATTAGTGGCTGGCTCTGCAGGAAAAATTCACATCTGCCAATGTAAGCACAGTCAAAAGCCTGTGACTACAGAGGTCACAGCAGATGCTATTGCTATTGTTTCACAATATTAGCATGGCATGTTCACCAAATGCCTTCTAAGTAAGTATGGTGATGCCTCTTGATTAGTGATGCTGCAGCCCTGGTTTGAGCTTGTTTTACAGCAGACAGTGATAACTGCAGAGACTCATAAACGTTAAAAGTGCTGAGAAAAAGTACCCTTAGAGTGTTTAGTCATAAATGGACCTTTGCATCACTCCCTTTAACTACTCAGGGACCATCTCAGAGCAGAAGGTGGCAAGAATGTAAGGAGGCGGAAAGCGACATGGAAGGGTGAATGTTGACATGGCATGGTTATGGCACTCTTGAGTTCCCAGGAGTCATGTGCTTACCTGCACATGAGCTACACAAGATTGAAACCATTAACATTCTTCCATAGAATGGAGGGGGGCTTCCTTGACTGTACCTCTTCCTGAAGATTTATATGTACTTGATGGTTAGTAGGTATGGGAGTCTTCTTTAGTGTTACAGCCACTAAGAAGATTCCCATGTTCCTGTAAATAACTCTAATGAGACTCGTTGAGGAATCAGATAAAAATAGCAGACTTAGATGGGAAGAGGAAGGGGGTGGTAGGAGTGGATGGGGACAAGAGAGGACAATGGCTCAATGTGGTCACGGCACATTGTGTGCATATGTCAACTTGCACCTTTACTCATATATACTTGGTAGTATCATAAAAATAAGGACAAAAACGAGGCTGAGAAGATGGCTCAGTGGTTAAAGTGACACCATGCAGGCTTTAGGGCTGGAATTTAGATCCCTAGGGCCCACTTAAGTTCTAGGTGGAGTGGAGGTAGCACACCTGCAGCTCCATCCTTGGAAGGTAAGAAAGACGATCCTAGAGGAAGCTGACTGGTCACAGCAGCTATATTGGTCAATTCTGGGTTTGACTGATACTGCCTCAGAAGAAATAGGGTGACTGAGAAAGATTCCTGAACTCACACTCAGGCCTTCACAAATGTGTGCACCTGTGTACATGCAGTCACAAATACATTTATTCACACATAAATACACATAAAGAGAAAAAATAAGTAAAAGACAGAAAGAATGTATAGGTACATAAATCATGTTATAAAATATAGTGTTCATATATAAACTCATGCCATAGGTAACTATGGATGTGTGTATGCTTCTGTATTTAGGTATATATATGAATATTCATAATGTTGATTTTTCACAGCCAATGAAATTCTCATATTTTGTCCTCTAGCATGTGTTTAGGTGCTAAGACAGAGGCAGAGCCTTGCAGCCTCAGGTAAGTTGTGAACTGAGTTGTTCCTTTGGGATGATTTTGAGGGTCCTGCCTATCAGTTCTCAGGAAAGCAGAAAATGGGATTTATGGTGGAGTAAGAGGGTGCATGTATGGTATGAGTTGTACCATAGTCTCCCAGCATTTGTTTTCATTGCTTTACCACAGTGCTAGAATTTCTAGCAGAGCGAATGGCTTCCCAGAGCTGAGCAGTCATATCTTCCACTTTCTTTGGAATGAGGTATGTTCTTGTGACCAAATTCTAGGCAATAGGAGGAAAAGTGAAGATCTGGGCATGACATCTGAGCTTTCTCTAGGAAATCACAGTGTTCTGGCCCATTTTTCTCTATTACCTGTAATAAAGGTCTTCTTTGGAATCATAATCTGGGGTTTCTGTCCAGGACTGGCTTGGGAGTGGGAGGAGAAAGCAGTCTGTCCCCAGGGCTCTGTCCCCAGAGCACAGCCCACCCCTAGCTATCCTGAGAACGAGCACTCTGCCTCACCTCATCTTGCTTGCCTTGAATTTTCACATTTTTCCTACTATGCTTGCTTTTCTTGGATTGGGGAGGGTGTATTGGAAAGCTTTCATTAGATGTTTGTAGTTGTATGGATTGGAAGTGTCCTTTTTTGATTTGATGGAGTATGGATTTATTACCAGAGACAATGATAATTAAAGAGGCCATAAAGGCAAAGCTAGTGTGCAGTTTAAATAATGGCACTCTGAAGCCTGAAAAGAAAATGAAATGTTCTTCCTAGGTTGTGCAGATCTTTAGTATTTTTCTGTCTGTATGGAGAAAGCTACAGTGTGCAGTAACTCGCATATATACAGTGAGGTTAGGAGCATATATACTCAAGGCACAGCCAGTCACTTGAGACCACTGTTGGAACCCAGGAAGACTTAGTAAATTATTCAGTCTTTCTAAGCTGCAGATTCCCCCTGTAAAAGAGAGATGATAACATTTATTTTGTAGGCTTTGTAAATATTATGTGAGCTACTTATGCAGCTTGGTAGAATAGATTTCTCTTGGATTCCCATCCTCCTTCATTTCCATCACTCGATGTCTGTGGTGATATAGTTTATATTTAATAAAATCCGCCTGGAATTTCAGAGAACAGATTCATCCATAATTAAGTTACAGGGGTCAGAGAGCGGTAACTCATGTCTTTAATCCCAGCACAGGGAAAGAACGACTGATAACCTATGCGTTTAATACCATAACTCTAGAGACAGAGATCTTTTTGTGTTTCTGTGAATTCAAGGCCTAACTACCAAACAGTAGTGGTTCACACCTGTAATCCTAACTCTAGGACTATGATGCAGAGTTGAACGTGGAAGTGAAACAATTGGATGAAGAAGACATTTAAGACAGGCATAGGCAGACATTGAGAGATTCTGTAGAAAGGATGAGTCAGGCTGAGGACTCTGGAAGATAGCTTGTACTCTGAAAAGTTCTCTGTCTCTGGAGTTATGGGATTAAAGGTGTAGGTCTCCACTCCCGGTTTTCCCCATGCTGGGATTAAAGGTGTAAGCCATTGAAGCCTAGCTGTTTGGCCTTGTATTCAAAGATAAGAAATTCCTGAGCTATGTCTGTCTAGTTTTCGACTGTGTGTTGATCTCTTGATACTCCAGGTTTTATTAAATATGTAACATATTATCACATCTCAGTCTTTCAGAGTACCATCCTGCTAAAGTTATCAATGCAGCACATCCAAGAGGGGAAATACCTAACTCACGGGAACTTCTAGAAATGGCCTTGACACCATAACTCCTTTTTTCTAAGCTAAGAACATGAAGTCCCACCAGCTAGATTTCACATAGTCTCACATGTTAACACTGTGTTTCACATGTAGCTTTTATTTTACAGTGTGTCTAGTAATCTTGGAAACAGTGATAATTCCCTTTAGATCACAGATGTCCAGTCACCTCAGCTGTTTGCCACAAGACTGAGGGGTCCAGTATATTTTGTGTGTCTAAAACAGCCACTGTGATATTCTGGTCTGGAAATTTATAGTCTTCTCTTGAATTATTTGTTAAACTGAATGCCACACTCTATCACCTCATATGAAGTTCACTGACCTTTTACCTTAACAATCCACATTTTCCAGGTCCAAAATGGAGGTCACATATAAGCAACACACCTTTCTCAGCTCTTTGGATGGTCTCTATCTTTGACATTCCACCCTCAAGGCCTTTTCTTACTCAGTCTTATCAAAGGCATTGACATGCACATCTGACAGAAACAAGAGAAGAAAGTCTTTTAGTCTGCAAATTAGAATTAAAAAATTACAGCAGCCCACAGAATTAACAGAGAGACCAGCAGGTTTGTCCATTCCAATTCCCCTCAAGAGCAAACCTGATTTACAAGAAAGAACAATTACTGAAATTCATAAGAGCGACACCAATCATCAATAAAAGGTCAAGTGAAGTTTAATATGATCTGTCAAAGGAACTCTAAAAATATGTAATACTTTAAAAGTGTTTTATAAAAGAGTAATTTAAAACATGTTTTGTTCAGAGGAATAATGTCAATTACCTGAAAAGCTGACGATGCCTTTTTGCCAGAATAAATGTGGCTGCAGTCTCCATCAGTAGTTACAAATACTTGAACTTGTTTCAACCCAGTGCAGCATCTAAAATCTGCTAGAAGCACCCATCTTGATAAACAACTCTCAGTCCAGGATGTTACTTCTAACAGTCAGTACTATTGTATTTCCTCATGTTATATCCCCAAATTCACCTTTAAGCTGTATGAAGATAAAATTATGGGGAAACTCATTTCACATGGAGAATTATACAAAATACACGACAGCCCAATTTGAAATATAGAGCTAATGTCTGCTGCATTCTTGAAGATATTACTCAATTTGGAGATGCATGGATATGGGAAATTTACTAGCTCTCTTTCCATGTAATCCTTGAGTTTATAACAACTATTTTACTAAGATGAGAAAAGTTTTTTGGTCTAAAGATGGTATGAGCTAGAATATTAAATAAAGAAGAAGAGATAAAATATTGTATTACAATAAAATTAATGTGTACTAACCATATTCAAATATTTAATGTGCAATTGGCCCTGTGTGTCTCTGTGCCTCCCACATCCATAGAGCCTATGAAGAATTGTTCCTTTACTGAGCATACAAAGACTTGTTCCTTGTTATTATTCCCTAACAATATAGTATAACAAGGGTTGGAGAGATGGCTCAGAGGTTAAAAGCACTGACTGTTCTTCCGGAGGTCCTGAGTTCAATTCCCAGCAAACACATGGTAGCTCACAACCATCTATGATGACATCTGGTACGCTCTTCTATGTACTGTATGCATAATAAATAAAATCTTTAAAAAATAAAAACAATATGGTATAACAAATATTTATATAATGTTTACATTTATTATGTTTTGAGTTATTCAGACATAATTTCAAGTATACAGGTGGATGCACACAGAGTATATACAAGTCAAATCCATTGTATGTATCTTTGCCATGAGCTTTGTTGGTCACTATGAACCCTATATCATGTTTTGTGTACTCATAGAAGTCATTGTGAGCTCTACTTAAGAGCAGCACTGGGTATATGCATATATACCATGAGATAAACTATATAAAAGCATTATGAGCTTTCTACAAACCACTACAAAGTCACTCTGATCTCTGTACACAGCTCTGGGTAGGAATCAGAGCTTTGAACAGGGAAATATGTAGTCAATATAGGATGACTTGAGATGTGCACAAGACATCTAAGTGTCAAGACCTTGCCATGGCTTATATGCTGGTGACTATGACTTCAACACAATTCCCTAGGGGCAACACATACAGAGTACTATGAGAAATTCACAGTAAACATTATCTCACTGCAGAACAATGTGAGATCTATATGGGCCACTGTAATAAGGGAATGTGAGTTCTATAAAGGCACTGTGACCTCAAAAATGTCCCATAAGATGAATATAAATGCAGTATGATATCTCTACTGGCCACAGAGAACTATTTGTGAACACATCATGAGATTTGTGCAGAGTACTACAATATGTACACAGGGAGTTATGATCTGCATGGTGGTGCACCATGATGTCTGTACATGTGTGTTGTTATCTCTTCATGGAGTACCATGAGATCCAAACAAAGTACTATTGTGTCTATAGAGACAAGGCAAACTCCATGTGCTGCTTACAGCTTATTCAAGTTCTGTGGTCTATACAAAGCACTATACAAGGCACTATTTAAAGGTTCAGTGCAAGCTGTATTGCGGAAGTATGAATTGTATACAGGTGCACTCTGTGCTCTCCTGAGGGAGGACAAGCCTTACAGAGCAACAACTAGAATCTCTGTACAGCTGCACTGTGAGCTGCACACAGGTGTACTGTGAGCCCCACATAGGTACAGTATGAGGTCAACACAAATGCACTATGTCCAAAGAGGTGCCCAATCAGCTGAACACAGATGCTCAGTAAACACCACACAGCTTCACTGTAAGCTCTACACAGATGTACTGTAAGCTATGTACAGGTGCACTTTGGGTTCCACACAGCTGTACTGTGAGCTCTGTAGTGGTGCCCCATGAGTTCCAACTAAGTACCTGATGAACTCCCTAGATGCCTTGTGAGCCACACACAGGTGACTTCCATAGAGGTGAACCAAAAGTTCCACATAGGTCCGCTGTGAACTCAAAACATACACATACTGAGAACACCATGAGGGTAGAGTGTGAGCATCAGGCAGGTGCAAAATATGCACAATTCAGGGCATATAAGAACTATAACTTAAAATATTAAGCTCTGTTCTCACAGTATATAAAGCTCTTTAAAGGTTTTCTTGATCTATATTGAATACTCTAAAGTCTGTGCTCTAGACTGACACTAAGGGCACTACAAAGTCAATACAGGTAATTCTGGGCTCTATAAAGGCACTATGAGCTCTATTATTATCACTATTATCTATAGATAATATTTATACTGAGCAATGTGAGCTGTATGATAGACAATGTTAGACGTGTTAGAGAGATAATGAGCTCTACACAGGAAATTATGATGTCTATAAAAAATGCTATGAGCTCTCTGAGCATGATGTGATTGGTACAAGAAACTCTGAGGTCTATACAGGCCACTTTGACCTCCACAATGGGCATTTTTATTTGTAAACAGCACAGAGAGCACATCACTATGTAATCTATAAAATGCACAATGAGCTGAATGCAAGGAATTATAAACTATATTAGAGCACTAGAAACACTGAACAGAGCAACATGAGAATAATACAGAAAAACGAAGCTCCAGACAGAAAAACATGACTTCTACATTTGGCACTAAGAGTTCTATACAAGACATAATAAGCTCCAAACAGAATACTATGAAATCTATACAGGGCACTAAGATCTATATACAGGGCAGTATGAGCTCAACACAGAGCCCTGTGAGCTCAACACAGGGCATTATGAAATAAACACAGACACCATGAAGTGAACCCAGGGCACTATGAACTCAACAAAGGTACTATGATCTCTATACATGACACTATGATAATGCAGGGCACTATGAGGTCAACACGAGGCAATACAGTCTCTATACAGGATACTATAAGCTAATCACAGGAGTCAATGAGCTGAAAAGGGGGACAATGAGCTAACCAGAGGGCAATATGAGTTCAATACAGGGCACTATGAGATCAAAAGAGGACACTATGATATCTAGACAGGGCCCTATGAGGTCAACACAGGGCATTATGAGCTTAACACAGGGCATTATCTGATCAACCTATAACACTGTGAGTTCAACACAGGGCACTATGATACCAACACAGTACTATGAGATCAAAATAGGATGCTAAAATCTCTATACAGGGCTCTATCTATAAGCTAAACACAAGGCACAGATAAGTACAAAATCAACACTGGGCCCTATGAGACCAACATAGGGCAATATGAGCTCAATATAAGGCATTGTGAGATCAACACTGGGCACTATAAGATTAACTCTGGGCACTATGAGCTCAATAGAATGAACTATGTGATCACCACAAGGCATTATGTTATCTATATGAGAACTATGAGCTCAACACAGGACACTATAAGCTGTTTGAGTATGTTCTGATATGTTGTAAATATTTGTTCCTCCTACTAGTTTAATAAAATGCTGACTAGTCACAGGCAAACAAGAAGTATGGGTGGGGCTACAAGACTAAGAAAACTCTGGGAACAGAAAGAATAGAAATGCCAGAGAGACCAGCGAAGGAGCCAGAAGATGCAGAGGATAATTATGCTGCTGTGAGAAAAGGTACTGAGCTGCATTGCTGAACAAGATAAGAATCATGGGTTAGTTTTTTGTTTTTTTGTATTTATCAAGAAAAACAGTAAAATGAATTTAAAATGCTGATAAGTTAACAATAACTATAAAGAAGATAAAAATCACAAGCATGACTTATCAAGGGTGATAATGCAAATAAGATTACTATACATATATTTACTTTGTGTTCACCTTTCCCTCTGAGTTTTTTTTCCATCCCTGTATATCCTTATTCAAGGTCCCTTCCCCCTCCCGCCATATCAGGTCATTTTTTCTTCTCCACAACTCCCCATCCCCTCCCTGGGCAGGCAGCAGACAGTCCTATGGTCCCACTGACCCAATAATGCTTAGTTCAGTCTCCAATCCTGGCAAATCCAGTTGTGTCCCCCCTCCCTCAAGAGTGAGTCAGGTGTTCCTATAGTTGGAGTGGGATCCGAAGGGTCAGTCCAGGGTGTATCTGATCCCAAGCTGTTCTGTGGTTGTGGTTTGCCTCTTGGGCATGTTTGGCTTTTTTTCTTGTTTGTTTGTTTAGAGTCCACTAATGAGTGAGTACATCCCCTACTTATCTTTCTGACTTTGTGATACCTCGCTCAGGAGGATATTCTCCAAATCCATCCATTTGCCTGTAAATTTTAGGATATCATTTTTTCTTACTGCTGAGTAGTATTCCATTTTGTAGATGTACCATTGTTAATCCATTCTTCAGTTGAGGGACATCTAGGTTGTTTCCAGGTTCTTGCTATTACAAATAATGCTGCTATGAACATAGTTGAGCTAATACCTTTGGAGTGTGAATGTGCCTCTTTAGCGTATACACCCAGAAGTGGTATTGCTGGGTCCTTGGGGAGATAGATTCTCAATTTTCTGAGAAACCTCCATATTGCATTCCAAAGTGGCTGAATAAGCTTACACTCCCACCAACAATGGAGGAGTGTTCCCCTTGCTTTGCATCCTCTCCAACATAGGCTGTCATCTGTGCCTTTTATCTTAGCCAATCTAACAGGTGTTAGGTGGTATCTCAAAGTTGTTTTGATTTGCATTTCTCTGATGGCTAAAGATGATGAACACTTTTTCAGGTGCCTTTCAGCCATTCGTAGTTCCTCTGCTGAGAATTCCCTTTTTAGATCTGTACCACATTCTTTGAATGGGTTTTTCAAGGTTTTGGGCTCTAGATTCTTGAGCTCTTTATATATCTTAGAGATCAGTCCTCTATCACTTGTAGGGTTGGTGAAAATCTTTTCCCATTCTGTAGGCTGTTGTTTTGTCCTATTGACAGTATCCTTGGCTTTGGAAAAGCTTCCCAGCTTCAGGAGGTCCCACTTATTGATTGTTAGTCTTAGTGTCTGTGCCACTGGTGTTATATTTAGGAAGTGGTCGCCTGTGCCAATTCGTAGAAGTGTATTTCCCACTTTCTTTTCTATCAAGTTCAAAGTGGC
>PVIH01010666.1:12334-73871 GCA_004025045.1 Sigmodon hispidus
CTTTGATCCACTTGGATTTGAATTTTGTGCAGGGTGACAGGCTCGGATCTATTTGCATTTTTCTACACACTTCCATCCAGCTATGCCAACACCATTTGTTAAATATACTATCTTTTTTCCATTGAATGTTTTGGGCCTCTTTGTCAAAGATCAGGTGTTCATAGGTTTTTGGGTTAATGTCTGGATCCTCAATTCTATTTATTTATTTATTTATTTATTTATTTATTTATTTATTTATTTGCCTTGGTGTTTGCCTGGAACTGGAACTACAGACAGTTGTTAGCTGCCATGTGGGTGCTGGGAATTGAACCCAGGTCCTCTGGAAGAGCAGATGGTGCTCTTAACCGCTGAGCCATCTCTCCAGCCCCTGGATCCTCAATTCTATTCCATTGGTCCACAAGTCTGTTTTTATGCCAGTACCAGGCTGTTTTTATTACTGTAGCTCTATAGTATAACTTGAAGTCAGGGATGGTGATACCTCCTGAGGTTCTTTTGTTGAGTAAAATTGCTTTGGCAATCCTGGCTTTCCTGTTATTCCAAATGAAATTGAGTATTGTTATTTCAAGGTCCAAAAAATTTTGTGTTGGCATTTTGATGGGCAGTGCATTGAATCTGTAGAGTGCCTTTGGTAGAATTGTCATTTTTACTATGTTGATCCTACCAATCCAGGAACATGGGAGAGCTTTCCATTTTCTGATATCCTCTTCAATTTCTTTCTTCAGTGATTTAAAATTTTTGTCAAATAGGTCTGTTACTTCTTTGGTTATAGTTACTCCAAGGTATTTAATACTATTTGCAGTTATTATGAAGGATAATGTTTCCCTTATTTCTTTTTCAGCTCTTCTATCTTTAGTGTATAGAAGGGCTAATGATTTCTTTGGGTTAATCTTGTATCCTGCTACATTGCTGAAGGTGTTTATCAGCTGTAGCAGTTCCTTGGAAGAATTTTGTGGGTCACTTATGTATACAATCATATCATCTGCAAATAGATAGCTTCACTTCTTCTTTTCCAATTTGCATCCCGTTCATCTCTTTTTGTTCCCTTATTGCTTTAGCTAAAACTTCGAGAACTATATTGAATAGATAAGGGGAGAGAGGACATCCTTGTCTAGTTCCTGATTTTAGTGGGATTGCTTTGAGCTTTTCTCCATTAAGTTTGATACTGGCTGTTGGCTTCTTGTAAATCGCCTTTATTATATTTAGGTATTCTCCCTGTATTCCTGATCTCTCCAGGACTTTAATCATAAAGGAGTGTTGGATTTTGTCAAAGGCTTTTTCTTCATCTAAGGATATGATCATGTGGTTTTGTTCCTTTAGTTTGTTTATATGATGGATAACATTTACAGTTTTTCGTATGTTAAACCAGCCTTGCATTTCTGGGATGAAGCTTACTTGGTCATGGTGGATGATATCTTTTATACATTGTTGTATACGGTTTGCCAAAATTTTGTTGAGAATTTTCGCATCAATATTCATGAGGGAAATTGGTCTGTAATTCTCCTTCTTTGTTGTGTCTTTGAGAGGCTTGGGTATTAGGGTAATTGTGGCCTCATAAAAGGAATTTGGCAATATTCCTTCAGTTTCTACTGTGTGAAATAGTTTGAGGAGTAACGGTAGTAATTCTTCTTTGAATGTCTGGTAGAATTCGGCACTAAAACCATCTGGACCAGGGCTTTTATTTTTGGGGAGGTTTTTAATGACAGCTTCAGTTTCCTTAAGGGTTATAGGCCTGTTTAGGTAATTAATCTGATCTTCATTTAATTTTGGTAGATGGTACCTGTCCAGAAAGCTGTCCATTTCTTCTAGGTTTTCCATTTTTGTGGAATACAGATTTTCTAAATATGATCTGATAATTCTCTGTATTTCCTGGGGGTCTGTTGTTATGTCCCCCTTTTCATTTCTGATTTTGTTGATTTGAACACACTCTCTCTGTTTTTTGATTAGTTTGGCTAAGGGCTTATCTATCTTGTTGACTTTCTCAAAGAACAAACTCTTAGATTCGTTGATTCTTTGTATTGTTCTTTTTGTTTCAATTGTATTGATTTCAGCTCTAAGTTTGATTATTTCCTGCCATCTACTCCTTCTAAGTGAGTTCGCTTCTAATTGTTCTAAGGCTTTCAGCTGAGCTGTTAGGTCTCTAGTGTGGGATTTCTCTAGGTTTTTCATATAGGCATCTAACACTATGAATTTTCCTCTTAAGACTGCTTTCATTGTGTCCCACAAATTTGGATACGTTGTGGATTCATTTTCATTAAATTCTAGGAAGACTTTGATTTCTTTCTTAATTTCTTTCTTGACCCAGAGATGGTTCAGCTGAGTGATGTTTAGTTTCCATGAGTTGGTAGGCTTTCTTTGGGTTTTGATGTTGTTGAACTATAACTTTAGGCCCTGGTGGTCAGATATGTTACAAGGGATTATTTCCATTTTTTTTGTATCTGTTGATATTTGCTTTACGACCAATTATGTGGTCAATTTTGGAGAAAGTTCCATGAGGAGCTGAGAAATATGTATATTCCTTTGCGTTTGGGTGGAAGGTTCTGTAGATATCTATGAAATCCATTTGCATCATAACTTCATTTAGACTCCTTATTTCTCTGTTGAGACTCTGTCTGGTTGATCTATCCAGGGTTGAAAGTGGGGTATTGAAGTCTCCAACTATTAGGGTGTAAGAAATGATGTGGGATTCGAGCTTTAGCAGTGTTTCTTTTACATAAGTAGGTGCCCTTATATTAGGGGCATAAATATTCAAGATTGAAATCTCCTCTTGACCAATTTTTCCTGTGATGAATAAGTAGTGACCATCTTGATCCCTTTTTATTGCTTTTAGCTTAAAGTCTACTTTGTTAGATATTAGGATTGCAACCCCTGCTTGTTTCTTAGGACCATTTGACTGGAAAATCTTTTCCCAACCCTTTATTCTAAGCCTGTGTCTGTCTTTGCGGTGGAGGTGTGTTTCTTGTAGGCAACAGAAGGATGGGTTCTGTTGTTGTATCCATCTTGTTAGTATGTGACGTTTTATAGGAGAGTTGAGACCATTGATATTAAGGAAAATTAGTGACCATTGATTCATATTTCCTGCCATTTTTGGTGGTAACTTGTTTGTATTTCCTTTCTCTAGGGTATTCTTCTGTGGAATTATTGACTGTTTGTGATTTCGTGGGGGTATCTGGGGTCCTTAGGTTGGAGTTTTCCCTCTATTACTCTCTGTAGTGCTGGATTGGTAGATAGATATTCTTTGAGTCTGACTTTGTCCTGAAATACCTTGCTTACTCCATCTATGGAGATTGATAATTTTGCAGGGTATAGTATTCTAGTTTGGCATCCATGCTGTTTTAGCGTCTGTATAACTTCTGACCAAGCCCTTCTAGCTTTCATCATTTCCATTGAATAGTCAGGCGTTATTCTGATGGGTCTGCCCTTATATGTGAGTTGGCCCTTTTCTTTTGCAGCTCTTAAAATTTTTTCTTTGTTCTGTATGTTTTGTGGCTTGATTATAATGTGGCGTGCTAATTTTTTTGGGGTGTCATATCTATTTGGTGTTCTGTAAGCTTCTTGTATCTTTATAGGCATTTCCTTCCTCAGGTTAGGGAAGTTTTCTTCTATGATTTTATTGAAAACGTTATCTGTGCTTTTGAGCTGGTATTCTTCTCCTTCTTCTATTCCTATTATTCTCAAATTAGATCTTTTCATGGTGTCCCAGATTTCCTGAACATTCTGAGTTTTTGGCTTTTTTAGTTTTACTATTTTCTTTGACTAATAAATCTATTTGAGCTACTGAGTCTTCCACTTCAGAGATTCTATCTTCCATCTCTTGAACTCTGTTTGTTATGCTTGTATCTATGGTTCCAGCTTTTTTCTTCAGATTTTCTGTTTCCATCTTTGCCTCATTTTGTGCCTTTTTTATTGCTTCTATTTCAGCTTTTAGTTCCTAGCATGTTTCTTTCATAGATTTGTTCATCGCTTCCAATTTTTTGTTTTATTTTCTTCTATTTCTTTAAGGCTATTTTTCATATCTTCTTTGAGCGCTTTGATGACCATCAAAAAGAAATTTTTGGTGTTGCTTCCTTCTGTTTCCTCTTCATTGCTCAGTTCAGGTCTTGTATTTGTAAGATCACCACTTTCTTCTGGAGTTACCTTGTTGTTCTTCGTATTATTATGTAAGTTTTTGCACTGGGGTTTGCCCATGGCTTCAATGGTTCACAATTAGGTGGCTCCTGGTCAGTTGTGGCACTCGGGCTTGTGTGCCTCCTGTCACCTCTCTGGGCGGGGTCTGAGTCTGTCCTTCAGGGGCTCCAGTCGTTATCTGTTTGCTCAGTTGGAGGTGGAGGTGGGTAGCCGTGCAAATTCCCTCAGCAGCAGCTGAGGGTATGGTGACAGGCAGACCTTATCTGTGCCTGCTACAGAGTGCGCTGGCACTCGCTCTGCAGTCAGCACCCGGTCCTGGAAGCGGAACCAGAACCGATGGGAGCTCAACTCTCCCTCCCTGGCTGGGATATAGGCGCTTGGGCCTGGTGACCCCTCTCACCTCTGGGCAGAGTCTGAGTCTGTCCTTCAGGGACTCCAGTCATTATCTGTTTGCTCAGTTGGAGGTGGAGGTGGGTAGTCGTGCAAATTCCCTCAGCAGCAGCTGGGGGTATGGTGACAAGCAACTTTATCTGTGCCTGCTACCATTTTTTTGTTTTTGTTTTTTAGTCAATATCAAACTTTATATTAAAAAGCAGAACATTCAGAATAGATTTAAAAAATCCCATATAGTAATAAAACTTCTCTTTTCTCTAAAATATATAAAACTTAAAGAATGAAATCTAAAGCTCCTCAAGCCAGGTTAGGGGGTTAGTTTAAAATATAGAGTGAGCAAGCAATGTGCCTGGGCCCTAGGCCAATCAATATAAAATTAGTAGAAGCGTCTGTGTGTTTCTGTGGGAATGCAGGTCTATGGGTCTGCAGGTCTGTAGATTTGTGAGTTTGCAGGTCTGCGGGTCTGGACCACAGGCCAGACAGGCTGGATATTTCCTATTACAACTATAAGATCAAAACAGGGCACTGTGAGATTAACAAAGGTCACTATGAAATCAACACATGGTATTATGATCTCTATACAGAGCACTATGCACTCAACACAGGGCATTACATATTCTACACAGAAATCTATGAGCACTATAAAAAGTACTATGATCTCAATACAGGGTACTATGAGATCAACACAGGACAATATGGCCTCAACAGAGGAGATCACTATGATATCATCATAGGGCATTATGACCCTATCTATACAGGGAATCATGAGCTCAACACAGGGCACTATGATATCTATACAGGGCACTATGAGCTTAACACAGAGTGCTTTGTGCTTCATACAGGGCACTATGAGACAAACATAAGGAATTATGAGCTCAAATGAGCTCAACAACAGGGCACTATAAAAGAGTACTATGAGCTCAAATAGAGGGCAATATAATCTCTACACTAGGCAATATGAGATCAAAATAGGGCACTGTAAGATCAACACAACGCACTATAAAATAGACACATGGCATTATGAGATCCATACAGGACACCATGATCTCTATACAAGGCACTATGAGCTCAACCAGGGGCATTATGTGCTCTACATGGGACAGTATGAGATCAATAAGGGGACTATGATCTCTATACAGGGCACTATGAGATTAACATAGGGAAATATGAGCTTAAAAACAGGGCACTATGAACTCTATAAAGGTTACACTGAGATCAAAACAGCACCATCAGTTCAACACAGGGACCTATGTGATCAACACAGAGCACTATCAGACCAATACAAGGAATTAAGATATTTTGCAGGGCACTGTGAGATCAACACAGACACTATGATATAAATACTTGGCACTATGAGATCAACACTGGGCATTATGGGTTTAAAATAAGGAGGCACTGTGAGCCAAACACAGAACACTATGTGATCAATACAGGGCACCATGAGATCAATAGAGGGCACTTTAATCTCTATACAGAGCACTTTAGCTCAACACAGAGCACTATGTGTTCTATACTGGGCACTATGACCTTAATATAGGGCATTACGAGTTCAAACAGGGCAGTATGAGATCAACACAAGGCACAATGAGATTAACACAGGGCACTGTGAGTTTAACACTAGGCACTATGCGATTAAAATAGGGCCCTATGAGCTCAACATTCATTTGATCATCACAGGGCATTATTTTCTCTATACAGGGCAAGATGATATCAACACAGTGCACTATGAGCTCTATAAGTAGTGCTATGAGCTCAATACAGGGCCCTATGATCTCAAAGCATGGCACTATGTGATCAACACAAGGTACTAATAGATCAACAAAGGGCATTTTGATCACTGCATGGGGTGCTATGAGATCAACACAGGGCATTATGCAATCAGCATCCGGCACTGTAAGATCAACATTGGGCACTATGAGATTAACACAGAGCACTATGAGCTCAATATCACCTACTGTGTGCTCAACATAGGACATAATGAGATCAACACAGGGCACCATGACTTCAACTCAGGTTAAAGGGAGCTCAAGACAGGGCACTATGAACTCAAAACAGTGCAATATGAGATTAACACAGTGTGGTAATATGTAACATATTTAATAAAACCTGGAATGTCAAGAGATCAACCCGCAGTCAAAACTAGGTAGAGGTAGCTCCAGAAGTTCCAGGGATAACAGAGCAGTGGTAATTCACATAGCTCCAGGAGTTCTAGATCCCTGTGAGTACAAGGCCAAAAAGATGGGCTTCAGTGGCACATATCTTTTATTAGCACCAAGAAAACTGGAGTGTTGACCTACACCTTTAATCCTATAACTCCAGAGACAGAGATCTTTCTGTGTTTCTGTGAGTTCAAGGCTGATTACCAAGTAGAGTAGCTCACACATTTAATCTTAACCTGGATGTGATACAGCTGGATGAGAGGGGTATTTAAGGCAGTCCTAGGAAAACAGCAGCAACTAGAAGTGACCAGGAACAAAGCTGAGGAATCTGGAAGATAGCTGGATGAGAACTGACTGTGATGTCTTCTCTCTCTGATATTTTAGCCTTTCCCTGATATCTGGTTCTGAGTTTCTTTCAATACAACCGGAATTTGTGTAACAACATAGAGCACAATGAGCTCAACACAGAGCATTATATAATCAACACAGGGTACTATGTGCTCAATATCGGGCATTATATGCTTTATACAGGGCACTATGAGATCAACACAGAGCACTATGTGCTTTTACAGGGCACTATGACATCAACACATGGTACTATGTGCTTTTACAGGATTTGTGATATCCAAATAGGGCACTATCAGCTCAACACAGGGCACTATGAGCTCAATACTGGGCATTATATGCTTTATATAAAGCACTATGTGATCAACACAGCACTACAGGATCAACACAGGCCATTATGAGCTCACAACAGGGCACTATGAGATTAAGACAGATCAATATGAGATCAATACAGAGCAGTATGAGATCAATGTTGGGCATAATTAAATCAACATAGGGCACAGTGAGATCAACACTGTGTTGTATTAGGTTTCTGGCCCGGACTTTTGAGCCTTGATCAGAGGTTTGACCACCAGTTCGAAAGTCCCACAGTCCCTCAGAAACACACAGACACTTACACTAATTTTACCTTGATTGATCTAGGGCCCAGGCATATAGCTTGCTAACTCCTTCATCTTGACTCAACCTATAATTCTTATCTTGTTCAGTCATGTGAACATGACTGCTCTACTATTCTTAGAGCAGCATTTCAACTTCTTTCCTCTGCTTCTGCTGATGACTCATTAGGCTGTCTCTGATATTTCTTCAGCTTCTCTTTTCTGTGTCTGCCCTGCTCTGAGATGTTCAGAGAGTTTTCTTAGTCTGGTGGCGCTGCCCACACTTCCTGTCTGACTCTAGCCTATCAGCTTTTTATTAAACCGGTAGGTGGGATAATTATTTACAATGTAACACAAAATGCCACTATAACACTGGGCACTATGTATTTAAAGCAGGACACTATGAGCTCAACTGAGGAAACTATTTGATCACCACAGTGCATTATGTATCTTAACAGGGCACTATGATCTCAACGCAATACACTGTGAGCTCAGTACATGATATTATGAGCTCAACATGAGGCACTATGAGATCAACACAGGACACTATGAGATAAGCACAGGTAACTATGAAAACAACACAGGGCATAATGATCTCTATACAAGGGCACCATCAGCTCAACACAGGACACTCTGTGCTCTATAAAAGATACTATGAGCTCAACACAGGGCAATAAGAGCTCAGTACAGGGCACCATGTGCTTTATACAGGGCACTATGAGATCAATAAATGGCACTATGAGCTAAAAAAAGTGCACTCTCAGATCAAAATGGCACTATGAGATCAACACAGGAGACTATGAAATTAACCTAGAGCACTTTGATCTCAACACAGGGCACAATCAGATCAACACAGAACACTATGAAATCAAGAAAAAGGGACTATGAGATCAATATGGGTACAATGAACTCAACATAGGGCACTATGAGTTTTATACAGGGTACAATGAGCTCAACATAGGGCACTATGTGTTCTATATAAGGGAATATGAGATTAACACGGCACTATGATCTCAATACAGGGCATTATATGCTCATCACAGGACAGTATGAGCTCAACACAGGGTACTATGAGTTCAAAACAAGGCACTATGATCTTTATATAGGGTACTATGAGCTGAACAAAGGGCCCTATGTGCTTTATACAACACACTATGAGATCAATATAGGGCACTGTGAAATCAACACAGGGCACTATGAGCTCAATATAGGGAATTATGAGATCAACACAGGATATTATCAGATTAACACCCAGCACTGTAAGATCAACACTGGGCATAATGAGATCAACACAGGACACTATGAGCTCAACAGAGGGAAATATGTGATCACCACAGTGCATTATGTTCTCTGTACTGGGCACTATGAGGTCAACACAAGGCACTATGAGCTTTATACAAAACACTATGAAATTAACACAGAGTACTATGAGCTCTATACATGATACATGAGCTCAACACAGAACACTGTGTGCTGTATACAAAACACTATATGATCAACATAGGACACTATGATCTCAAAAAAAGGGCATTATGTGATCATCTCAGGCCACTATGAGATCAACACAGGGCACTATGACATCAATGCAGGGCATTATATGCTCACCACAGGGCACTATGAGTTCAACAAAGGGCATTATGAGATTAACACAGAGCACTATGATCTCAAAACAGGGCACTATGAGATAAACACGTGGCACTATGAGCTCTTAACACATGGCATTATGTGTTCAACACAGGACACTATGAGACCAACATGGGGCATTATGATTTCTATACAGGGCACTATGAGCTCAACACAGGGGCTGTGAAATCAACAGAAGGCACTATGAGATCAATACAGGACACTATGACATCAATGCAGGGCGTTATGTGCTCATCATAAGGCACTATGAGCTCAACACGGGGCACTGTAAGATCAAAACTGAGCACTCTGGGATCAAAATAGAGTACTATGTGCTTAGTACAGGGCATTATGGTATCTATATAGGGCACTAGAAAATCAACACAGGGCAGTATATGAGATCAACACTGGGCACTGTGAGCTTAACACAGGGTATGATGTGATCAAAACAGGGAACTATGTGATCAGCACAGGGTAATAAGAAATCAACACAAAGGGCATTATGATCTCTTTAAATGGTATTATTAGATCAACACAGGCATTAAGATGCTGTAAAAGGTTCTGGCCTGGACTTTCTGGACCTGGACCAAAGGTTTAGTTTCATTCTCAGCCCCACTTCAGCTCAAATAATCATACACAGGCTTATATTATTTTTATGCTGATTGACCTAGGGTCCAGACATATAACTTGCTAGCTCCTTCATCTGAACTCAACCTGTAGTAGCATGATTTTTGGTTTGTAAGAAAAGAAGACTCTGAGTTAAATATTGGAGGAAGGCTGAAATATCAGAGAGGAAGCACCACAGTCAATTCTTACCAAACTATCTTGCAACTTTCTCAGCCTCACTCTTGGTCTCTTCTGCCAGTAGCTTCCGTCAGTCACTTCTGCCAGTTGCTTCTGTTTCTGCCTGGTTTCTACAGCCTTTATATACCCTATCCCATCCAGATTAGGATTAAAGGCATGTAGCCTTGAACCCACAGAAACAGAAGAAGTTCTGTCTCTGGAGTTATGGGATTAATGCTGTTGGTCCCACTCCCAGTTTTCCCTGTGCTGGGATTAAAGGTGTGTGTGATTGACTCAGCTGTTTATCCTTGTATTCAAGGATCAAGGATTTCCTGTGCTGTCTGCTTAGGATTTGACTGTGCAGTCTCTCTGATATCCCAGGATTTATTAAATATTTGGTATGTATCCACACAACCCATCTTGTTCAGCTGTGCGGCTTGGTACTTTTTCTTATAGCATCATCTCAGCTTCTTTCCTCTGTGTCTCTTGCTGTCCCTGTCTGGGGCTGCACTCTCTAGTGGCTCTCTGGCATCTGTGTCTGGTGTCTATCTCTGCTCTGAGATGTTCCCAACTTTTCTTAGCCTGGTAGCCCTGCCTACACTTCCTATTTGCCTTTGGCCAATCAGCTTTTATTAAACCTATAGGTGGGGCAAATATTTACATTACCAGCATAATCCCACTACACTAAGAGATTAACAAAGGGCATTGTTAGCTCAACACAGGGAAATATGAACTCAATATAGGACATTCTGTTCTCAAAAAAGGGCAACACCCAGCACTGTGAGATTAATTAATACTGGGCACTATGAGATTAACACAGGGCCCTATGAGATTAACATTGGACACTATGAGATTAACACAGGGCATTATCAGCTCACACAGGGAAATCTCAGGTCAACACAAGTAACTAGGAATTCAACACAGTAAACCATGAGTTTAACACAAGGCACTATCTACATAGGTCACTATGAGATTAACACTGGGTACTATCAGCTTTCACAGGGCACTATCAGATCAATACAAGGCACTATGAGATACACACAGGTCACTATGAGCTCAAAACCAGGGCACTATTAGCTCTATAAAGGCTACTGTGAGCGCAATACAAAACATTATAAGCTCAACACAGGGCACTATGAGATTGAAACAATGCTCTATTGTCTATATACAGAGCACTATGAGTGCAACACATAGCATTATGTGCTCTATACAGGGCATTGTGAAATTAACTCAAGGAACTATGAGATCAAAATGGCACTATGAGATCAACACAGGTCACTATGAAAGCAAAACATGGTATTATGAACTCTATATAGGGCACTATGACCTCCACAAGGGCACTATATGCTCTACACAGGGTACTCTGAGACCTATGAAAAGTAATACAAGCTCAATATAAGGCACTATGAGATCAACACATTGCATTATGAGATCAACATAGGGCATTTTGATCTCTATACAAGGCATTATGAGCTCAACACAGGGCACTATGAGCTCAATATAGGGCACTATGAGATCAACACAACACACAATTAGTTCAACACTGTGCATAATTATCTGTTTATAGGGCACCATTAGATCACCACGGGGCACTATGTGTTCTTCACAAGAGACTATAAGCTTAAAATATGGCCTATGGCACTATGAGGTCAACACAGGGCATTATGAGATCAACACCTAGCACTGTGAGATCAACACTGGGCACTATGAGCTCAACACAAGGCACTATGAGCTCTATAGAAAATACTGTGAGATCAACAAAGGACACTATAATTGCTATACAAGGTACTATGAGCTCATACAGGGCACTATGTGCTCTATACAAAACATTATAATATCAACACAGGAGGCACCCTGATCTCAAAAGAAGGCATTATATGTTCATCACAGCACACATTGAGATCAACAAGAGGCATGATCAACACAGGTCACTGTGAAATCAACTCAGGGCACTATAATGTCAATATAGAGTACTATGGTTTTTATATAGGGTACTATGACATCAATACATGGCATTATGAGCTAAACAGATCAAAACAAGTCACTATGAGATCAACAAAGGGCACTATGTGCTCTATACAGGGCACTATGAGGTCAACACAGGGCACTATCAGATCAACATTGGGCACTATAAGATCAACATAGGGAACTATGAGTTTAACAAAGGGCATTATGAGCTCAAAACAAAGCACTGTCAAATCAACACAGGGCACTATGAGGTCAACAATGGCACTATGAACCCAACACAGGGCACTATGTAATCAACACATGTAGTTCGATTATGTTGCCTGTTTCCTGACATTGTAAATAATTGTCCTACCTACTAGTTTAATAAAAAGCTAATTGACCAGAGTCAGACAGAATGTGTGGGTGGGGCTACCAGACTAAGAAAACTCTGGGAACATCTCAGAGCAAAGCAGAAACACCACAGAGATGCCAGAAAAAATAATTTGAAATGCTGCTGAGAAAAGGTACTGAGCTTCATGGCTGAACAATATAGGAATCATGGATTAGTTTAAGAGTAAAGAGTTAATAATTATGTTCCTGAGTACTATGTTGATGAGCATAAAATTTAAAAAATTGATAAAAACAGCATTTCAGCTTCTTTCCTCTGCATCATCTTCTGATATCTCTACAGTGTCTCTCTGGCCAGCTGTTTGGCCTTGTACTCACAGAGATCCAGAACTCCTGGAGTTATGTGAGTTACCACTGCTCTGTTAGCCCTGAAACTCCCAGAGTTATATGAGTTACCATTGTTCTGTTATCCCTGGAACTCTTGGAACTACTTCTGCCTAGGTTGACTGTGGGTTGATCTCTTGATATTTGAGGTTTTTATTAAATATGTAACATATCATCACAACAGTGCACTATGAAATCAACACAGCGCACTATGAAATCAACACAGCGCACTATGTACACTACACAGGGCAGTATAAACTGTATAAAAAGTACTATGAACTCAATATGTGGCACTAAGTTTACAATACATGGCACTATGAGATCAACACAGGGACTATAGGAGCAACACAGGATACTATGAGATCAACCCAGAGCACTCTGAGCTAAATACAGGGCAGTATGACCCCCTAACAGGGCACTATGAGTTCAACACAGGGCATTAGGACCTCATCAAAGAGGCACTATGATATCAGTCAAGGGTAAAATGAGCTCAACACAGGGTACTATCAAATGAATACAGGGCACTATGAAATCCACACATGGCACTATGAGCTCAACACAAGATACTATGAAATCAAAACATGGGCTATGACATCAACACAGGGTACTCTGAGCTCAAAAATAGGGCATTGTAATTTCAACCCAGGGCACTATGGGCTCTATACTGGGCACTATGAGATCAACACAAAGCACAATAATCTTAATGCAGGGTATTATTTGCTCAACACAGGACAATATGAGATCAACAAGGGATAATATGAGATCTCTTAAGAGCACTGTGAAATCAACACAGGGCAAAATCAATTCAGTACAGAACATTATAAGATAAACTTAGGGCACTATGTGATCAACATAGGCCCCTAATTTCTTTGTATAGGGCATTATGAGCTCAACACTGGGCACTATGGTATTTATACAGAAAACTATGAGATCAACACAGGAGACTATGAAATAAACACAGGTCACTATGAGATCAACACTGGGCATTATGATATCAATGCTGGAAACTATGTGCTCAACACATAGCACAATGCGCTTTGTATAGGGCACTATGAGCTCTATAAAGGGTACTATGAGCTCAATACAGGGCACTATAAGCTCAATAGTGGACACTGTGATCTCTATAGTGTATCATGTGCTCAATACAGGGCATTATAATAATGTCTATATAGTGCACTTTGAAATAAAAACAGGGCACTGTAAGCTCAACACAAGGCATTGTGATCTTTATCCAGGGTACTATGAGCTCAATACTGGACACCATGTTTCTATACAGAGCATTATTTGCTCATCACTGGGTACTATAAGATCAACAAGGGCAAAATGAGATCACTGAAGGGCACTGTGAAATGAACACAGGGCACTAAGACTTCAACACAGGGCATTATAAGCTGAACACCAAGCATGATGTGATCTACACAGGGCACTAATTTCTTTATACAGGGCACTATGAGTTCAACACTGGATACTATGTGTTCTACACAAGGCATTATGCGCTCAACACTGGTCACTATGAGATCAACACAGTTCACTATGAGACTACACAGAGCACTATGAGATCATCAAAGGGCACTGTGAGATCAACACTTGGCATTATGATCTCTATATAGGGCACTATGGGTGCAATACATTGCACTATGTGCTCTAAACAGGGCATATGAGATCAACACTGGGCACTATGAGCTCTCTAAAGAGTACTATTGTCAGGGACCAAGCCTCTAGGCCTCTAGCTAAAGGCTCCCATGGGAACTTACTGAGAAACCAACCACTGAGCCAGCACAATGTTCTCCTAAGTAGAATAGACATTCTCGCAAGTAAAATAGATGTTCTCCCAGGTAGAACAGATATTCTCCCAAAGTAAAATAGATGTTCTGGTTTGCTTCACAGTAACAGAGAAGTAACTCTATTGAGTAACAGGAATGTTCTGTGGCTAGGTTACTTAGCAGTCCTCCCATAAAGGTAGCTCTAAAGAATAGAATAGCAAGAATATTCTATGGTTAGGTTACCTAGCAACTATCCCCTGAAGCAAGACCAGTCACCTTTTTATCCTGCCAATATCCTGCTTCCCCTGGCCAGCTTCCTACAGGTGTTTGAAGACTGCCCCCTCCCCATATTCTGCTTTAGAACTATATAAGCATGTATAGAATTGTAATAAATCGCAGCTTGAACAGGCTCCCATTTGTCTTGCTGCCCTCCTTTGCATCTCCCTTCCCTTCATTCTCTCTCGTAGGTGGTCTCCCGTGTTGACGCCCCGTGGGACGGGGCATACTATGAGCTCAACACAGGGTGCTATTATCTCAATACTGGGTTCTGTGAGCTCTATAGGGTACTCTGAACTCAATACATGGCATTATGATTTCTATACAGGACACTATGGAAAGCAACACAGCGTAATATGAGATCAAAACAGGGCACTGTGAGAAAAACACAATGCACTATAGATCAATACAGGGAATTATGAGATCAACATAGGACACTGTTAGATCAACACTGGTTACTCTGAGATCTACACAGGGCTCTGTGAGCTTAATACAGGCCACTGTGAGCTCAAAATAAGACATTATAATATGAACACTGGGCACTGTGAGATCAACACAGGGCACTATGCGTAAACAAAGGGCATTATGAGTTCAATTCAGGGCACTATGATCTAAACACAGGGCACTATTGCAACAATATAGGGCATTATGAGATCAACACAAGGTTCTATGAACTCAATACAGGGCACTCTCAGATCAACATAGTACAGTATTAACACTGGAAACTACATGCTGTACACAGGGCACTATGAGATCAACAGTGAGACTATAGTCAATATAGGGCACTGTGAGATCAACATATCACCCTATGTAATCAATACAGGGCATTATGGGATCAACATCCAACACTGTGAGATTAACATGTGGCACTATGAGATCAACAAAGGGCACTATGAGCTCAATGCAGGACACTATGAGATCTGAACACAGGAGTATGAGATCAACACAGAGCACAATGAGATAAACACAGGGCAATGTGAGCTCAAAACAGGGTACTATGAGTTTAAACACGGCACTATGATCTTTATCCAGGGTACTATGAACTGAACACTGGAAACCATGTGCTCTATACTTGACACTGTGAGATCAACACAAGGCACTAAAATAATAATACAGGGCATTATTTTCTCATCACAGGGCATTATAAGATGAACAAACTTTACTTTTATGTCAATGTAGGACATTGTCAATCAATTTAGGGTACTATGACATCAACACAGGGCATTATGAGCTCAACACAGGGCACTATGTGATCAACACAGGGCACTATGTGATCAACACAGGGCACTAAATTTTTTATACAGGGCATTGTGAGCTTAACAAAGGGTACTATGTATTCTATACAGGGCAGTATGAGCTCAAACAGGGCATTATATGCTCTACACAGAGCAGAATGAGCTTTATAAAGGGTACTATGAGCTCAATACAGGCCACTATTAGCTCAACACAAAGCATTATGAGATCAACAACCAGGCACTAGGAGATGAACATAGGACAATTTGAGATCAAAACCCAGTACTGTGAGATCAACAATGGGCACTATGTTGTAGTGGGATTATGGTATGTTGTAAATATTTGTCCCTTCTACTGGTTTAATAAAAAGCTGATTGGCCAGAGGCAGACAGCAAGTGTGGGAGATTAGCACAGGGCATGATAAGCTCAATACAGAATACTATGAGATCAATACAGGGCAATATGAGACCACCAAAGGGCACTGTTAGATCAACACTTGGCATTATGATTTCTATACAGGGAACTATAAGTTCAACACAGGGCTCCACGAGTACAATCCAGGGTACTGTTTGCTTTATATAGAGTGCTATGAGATCAACTCAGCACTATGAGCTATACACAGGGCACAATGAGATCAAAACAGAATGCACTTTGAGTTCAACACAGGGCAGTATCAAATCAAAGCAGGGCACTATGAAATCTACACAGGGCACTATGAGATTAAAACAGGGCACTATAAGCTCAAAAATGGCCACTCTGAGCTCAAAATAGGACTCTAGGACATCAAGACAGATACTGTGAGCTCAACAAAGGGCATTATGCATTCAACACTGTTGTATTTAGTTTCTGGCTGGGAGCTGGCCTAACCTTGAGATTCTGATCCTCAGATCCACAGACCTGCAAACTCACAGACCTGCAGACCCACAGTTCTGTAGACCCACAGAAACACACAGATGCTGCTTACATTATTCTTATACTGATCAACCAGGGCCCAGGCATATTGCTAACTAGCTCTTGCTTTTAAACTAACCCACTATTCTTATCTTGTTCAGCCATGCAACAAGAGCTTTTCTCAGAGCAGAATTTCAGCTTTTTTCTTTTGTGTCTCCTGGCATCTCTGCAGCATCTCTCTGGTGGCTCTCCAAGATGTTTCCAGAGTTTTCTTAGTCTAGTAGCCCTGCCCACACTTCCTGTCTGTCGTTGGCCAATCAGCTTTTTATTAAACTAGTAGGAGGGACAAACATTTACAATGTACCAACATAATTCCACTACATGGTAGTTCTGCCCACACTTCCTGTCTGTTTTCAGCCAATCAGCATTTTTATTAAACCAGTAGGAGGGAAAATTATTTACAATGCAACAACATAATCCCACTGTACAACACAGTACACTGTGATCAAAACTGGGTACTGTGAGATCAGCACAGAACTATGAGCATAACACAGTGTACTATGTGATTAAAACAGGGCAGTAAGTATTGGTTTCATGCATGAGATCAGACATACATACTACCAGGGCCACATGAGAGTTTAGGAGAATTGCTGAGCGGGTACACAGGCAGAGAAGCAGAAGAGAGAGACTCAGACTGCCACATGGCATCTCCTTTAAAGAAAATGGGTGGGCAGGAATTTACATAGCCATGCCGAGGGGCAGACCCTCTGCAAGAGGCATGTTCTGCCAGTGCCATGTTGGCTTTACTACATGGCCACTGCATTTAAGGAATTCTTATCTCACCTAGCGCCATGTTGGGTCTATCAGGTGGCATGACAGCAAACCTTACATCTCACTCTTATGTTTATTATAAAAAGAAAGCCAGGTTTATGTGGGGAGGAGAGCAGGAGGAAAATGAATTGGACCAGAACAGGGTTCACTGATCTCTTAAGGCTTCTTCAAGTTGTCTTAAGGGTAAAGTTTGTCTTTTCGGAAGATGAGAGCTGTATCCTCTGGTGGTCAGTGTGCTGGGTACTGTGGCTCATTTCTTGCAGTCTGAGTGAGTTTATGGCATGGGAGGATGAATTCTGAATTTTCTGGAGCTCAGAAAGAAAAAGCTATGAGTTAGTGACAGTGAGAGAACCTTGGGAAGAGACAGAATTCAGACAATAGACGATGTAGTATGAGTACTCTGCTAGGTCTGGGGATGGGAAGTGGTTAAAAAGTCCCATGTTTTTTGTTTACCCATTTCTGAGGTTAAAATGGCTTCTGGTTCCTTTCCTCTGGTCCTGGGGGATCAGGGATATGATATGTTTTATCTGTTATCAGCTCTAAAAATGGCTCCTGGTTCATTTTCTCTAGTCTTCAAGGGGTGGTGGTTAACTTTTTTCTAATGGTAAGGTGGTTTTTGGGTTTTTCCAATTTTTAGAAGCAGCAGCTGGAGGGTTAGTCTGTGGGGAAGGGGAAGAGTAAGGCAAAATACATCAGAGCTTTTTGTTTCTGGTAACCGTCTCAACTTTGGCTCTGAGAAGCAAGCTGGAACAGAAAAACTCAGAGACAAGAAATTTTAGTAAAATGTGACTAGCAACAAAAGAATTTTGGGTATTCTTACTTGGGGGTTCACCTGATAGGCTGGAAGAGGGTATGGGGGACTAGAACTGACAGGCTGAGCAGATAGGAAGAGAAGCAAGGGAGCACCTAGAGCAGTTGACGAGGCTGGATTCAGGCAAAATGTGGTGACTAAAAACATTAAAACCTCTTAATTTAGCTAAAAAAAAAATCCCTTCCCCTTAGGGGTATGGGGCAGGTTGGCATGACCAAAAGTGAGTGGTAATAGGGATATCTTTGAAAATGCAGTTAAGTGGTGGTGTCTGATGAGTCCAAAACTGTTTGCTTCTTACTCCAACAACAGAGAGGCTAGAAAGAGAAGGAGAACCTCAAAACTCCTGCAGGACAGAGTAGGTGGCCCTGGTGTTCACGTGGAAGAAGATGGACTGTCCTGATACCATTATGACTACCCAAGACTCCCTTTTTGTGATGACAGTGGTTGGCTTAGAGAAGCCTGGGTAGCATCAATCTCCCACAGCCAGGCCTAGGTGATCAGCCAGGATGTGGTCCATGTGTAATGTCCCCCTGCCACTTGAGGTCCAGAGGGGAGGGTTACCACTGATAAATCTGAATCAACAGAGGGGACTATGAGAACCACATAGAGTGTTATGAGCTCAATATATGGTACTATAATTTCAACATAGGACACTAAGAGTTCAAAAAAAGACACTATGATTTTAACACAGGACTCTATGACCTCAACACAGGGTACTATGATCTATATACAAAGTACTATGTGCTCAACAGAGTGCACTATGTGCTCTATACATGGCAAAATGAGATCAATACAGGGCAATGTGAAACAAGCACAGAGCACACTGAGATCCACACATAGCAGTATTTGTTCAACACAGGGCATTATGTGATCAACACAGGTCACTATGATATCAACATTGGACATTATGATTTCTATACATGGCACAATGAGATCAACACAGGGCACTATGAGATTAGCATAGGTCACTATGAGATCAACACAGGGCACTATGAGATCAATAACAGTATAATATGATCTCTATAAAGGGCATAAGAAGCTTAATATAGGGCATTATGAGTTCAACACAGGATACTACGAGATCAATAGAGGGCACTACAAAATAAACACAGGGCAATATAAGATCAACACAAGGCACTGTGAGGAAAACATAAAGCACTATGAAATTAACACAGGGCATTATGAGATCAACACAGGACACTGTCAGATCAACACTGGGTATTCAGAGATTTACACAGGGCATTACATCTTCTATACAGGACATATGAGATCAACCCTGGGGACTATGAGGTCAATACATGGCATTATGAGCTCAACAACAGGGCACTATGATCTCTATAAAGAGGATTATGAGCTCAAGAGAGGGCACTATGAGTTCAACACAGGGGATTATGAGCTCAGCACAGGGCACTATGAAATTACTACTGTGCACTTTCAGCTCTAAAGGGTATTATAAACTCAATACATGACATTATGATATCTATACAGAGCACTATGAAATCAAGACAGGGCAATATAAGATAAACACAGGGCACTGTTAGTAAAATATGAGACATTATGATATCAACACAGGGAACTGTCAGATAAACACAAGGCACTATGAGATCAAAACAGGGCATTATGAGATAAACACGGAACACTGTGAGATCAACACTACATATTCAGAGATCAACACAGGGCACTATGAGCTCAATACAAGGAACTGTGAACTCAGCAGAGAACACTATGGGATCAACACTGGACACTGTTAGCTCCACAAAAGGCACTATGTGATCAACAAGGGCCATTAGTAATCCACACAGGTCACTATGAGCTCAACACAGAGCATGATGAGCTCAATACTGGCACTATGAGTTTAACACAGGGCACAGTGAGTTCAACACAGGACTCTGTGAGATCATCATTGAGCATTATGAGTTCAACAGAGGCCAATACAAGCTCAACACTGGTAACTATGAGATCAACACAAGTCATTATAAAATAAAGACAGGGCACTATGAGATAAATAGTGGACACAGTGAGCTCAATACAGGGCATTATGAGCTCAATACAGGGCACTATGGGGTCAACAGAAGAGCAATATGATCTCTATAAAGGGTACTAGGAGCTCAATGCAGAGCATTATGAGATCAACACTGAGCACTATGACCTTAACACAGGGCACTCGGAGATCATTACTGGGCACTGTGAGCTCAATACAGGGTATTACAAGATAAACACAGGGCACTATGAGCTCAACAACAGAGCACTATGATCTGTGTAAATGATACTATGAGCTCAACACAGGGCACTATGAGGTCAATACAGGGCACTATTAGCACAGGGCAAAATGAAATTAATACTGGGAACTTTGGGCTATAAAAAGTACTATGAACTCAATACACAACACTATAATATCTATACAGGGCTCTGTGAAATGAACACAGGCAATATGAGATCAAGACAGGGCACTATGAATAAAATATGAGGTACTATGAGATCAACATAGGGCTCTGTAACATAAACATGAGGCACTATGAGATCAAAACAGAGCATTAAGTGATCAAAACAGGACATTGTGAGATCAAAACTGCACATTCAGAGATCAGCACAGGGCACTATGAGCTCAATACAAGGAACTGTGAACTCAGCAGAGAACACTATGGGATCAATATTGGACACTGTTAGCTCCACACAAGGCACTATGTGATCAACAAGGGCACTTTGTGGTTAGCACATGTCACTATGAGGTCAACACAGGACAAGATGAGATAAATACAGGGCACCATGAGTTCAATACAGAGCACTATGAGATCAACCATGGGAACTATGATCCTAACAGCAGGGCACTATAATCTCTATAAAGGGTACTATGAGTACAATACAAGGCACTATGAGATCAACACTGAGCAGTATAAGCGCAATGCAGAACACTGAGTGCTTTATAGAATGTACTATGAAATCACCACTGGTCATGAAGAACTAAACCCATGACATTATCAGATCAAAACAGTGACTATGAGCTCAACCTAGAGCACTATGTAATCAAGCAGGGCAGTGTTAGATCAAACCTAGGGACTATGAGATCAACACAAAGCACTATAAGATCAACACTGGGCTTTATGAAATCTATATAGGGTACTATGAGGTTAGGAATTAGCACTATGTACACTATGCAAAACACTATGAGATCAACATAAGGCACATGACTTGTATAAAGCATAATATGTACTCAATACAGAGCATTATGAGCTCAACACAGGGCACTATGAGATTAAAACAGGACACTATGAGGTCAACACAGGGCATTATGAGTCCAACACTGGAAACTATGAGATCAAATCAGGTCACTCTGAGGTCACAACTGGGCTTTATGATCTATATACAGGATACTTTGAGCTCAACACCTATCACTATGTGCTCTACGCAGACCACTATGAAATCAACACAGGGAACTATGACTTCTATGAGGGGTACCATGAGCTCAATACAGGGCACTTTGAGATGAACACAAAATACTTGGAGCTCAACAATGGGACACTATGAGCTCTATAATGGTACAAAGAGCTCAACAGAGAGCCTTATAAGATAAACAGAATGCACAATGAGATCAACACAAGGCATTATGAGCTTAACACTTGTTGTAAAAGGTTTCTTGCCTGACTTTCAGGCTTCCCCTCAAGGTTTGGGCCCACCCTCAGCCCCACTGCCTGCTTAGGCCCAAATAATCATATAGTTGCTTATATTATTTTTACGCTAATTGACCTAGGGCCAATGCATACAACTTGCTAACTCCTTCATCTGAACTCAACCCATCTTGTTCAGCCATGCGGCTCGGTACCTTTTCTTACAGCAGCATTCAACTTCTTTCCTCAGTGTCTGCTGCCATCTCTTCTTTGCGCATCCCGGTGGAGTCTCTCTGGCGGCTCTGCCTGGTATCTGTGTCTGTTCTTCCTGTACTCAGAGTTTTCTTAGCTTGGTAGCCCTGCCTACACTTCCTATCTGCTTTTTGTCCAATTAGCTTTTATTAAACTCATAGGCAGAAAAATTATTTAAAGTGTAACACATAATCCCATTACATTTCTGCTTTTCCTCTTTTTAAAACAAAAGAACCCCAAATCTAATATTCTTTTTTCCCCATTATGTATAACAGCTTATAACCAACAATGTAAACAAACACAAACATTCATAATTCATTTTTTTGGGAATGTGGGCATAGTCTTCTAGGCTACATCCTGCTGAATGGGGGTGTTGGCAATCCCATGGGGATCTAAAGAAAATTTTAGAATTATGGATAAGTCTTTAGTGGAGTAGTCTATAAGGCTGGGTATTCTAAACCAGTCTTCTTGAAGTAGGTTGAATGCAGAACTCAGAGGAAATTGCAACAGAGGTGCTCTGACATTCTGAATCATCTGGGTCATCCATTTCTATTGGAAACTTTTCAGGGCATCTTCCTTGATTAAACTTATTTTCTTTAACTGGGAATAAATCTATAGATTCTCATTTTATGTAGAAATAAAAAGAAAGTCTCTTCTCCAAAGTAGCATCAAATCTTTTGATTTCAATATTAATGTCAACTCATTTGCCAAATATATAGGTTGGATTAATGCAACAACACTTATATTCAGATGGCTTTTAGCAGCTTTTACTACTTCCTTTATAGTCAAAAACCTTAAAGACAAGATAATAACATATCGTATCCTGACACTCTTTGTATTTTCCATTTTTACATAGCTTATTACTATTTCTTTTTACTCTATTTTTAAAATGACTTTCTCTATCCTTTATCTTTTCTCTCTCAAGCCTACATATATTTTAAACATACCCTATACCATTTACAGGTTTTTGTTTTTTTTGGTTTTTTTTTTAAAAAGCAAACTCTGTCTCTACTGTATATTTCTTGTCATTTTCTGTTTCTGACCTCACCTTTGCTTGGCTAGGGTGGCTGACCCACCCAGCTGTATTTCTTTGTCTTTTTTTTTTATCACACCTTTGATTTCTCAAGGTTTGGCTAAGGATTAAAGCCTTCACTAGGATGGCTGACTCCAGCCAGCTCCCTTTA
Source organism: Sigmodon hispidus (assembly GCA_004025045.1). Lineage (NCBI taxonomy): Eukaryota > Metazoa > Chordata > Mammalia > Rodentia > Cricetidae > Sigmodon > Sigmodon hispidus. Next base: position 35,884 of record PVIH01010666.1, read on the forward strand.
TTACTTTCTTTTCTTGTCCACATCTTTAATCATCCACCCAGTTTCCTCTATTTCTCTTCTTTTTCTGTCCACACCTTTAATCTGCCAAGGTGTGGCTAAGGATTAAAGGTGTCACTAGGGTGGCTGGCTGGCTCCACCCAGCTTCTTGTCTAACATCATAGGATTTAGCTTTTTAGCAGAGGTACTGCTAGGACCCACAATTATTACTCTGGGAAATTTTAGAGTCCATATAATCACCAAGTAAAACACTGCCGTCTGCTGCTCATTAGCTCCATTTAATTATTTGGCAGCAAAGCCTCTTAAAAGACTCACAAGTGTTTTGCCTATAAGGCTGAATCAGGAAACTTCAGTTAAAAAAGCCAAAGTTCCTCTGCTTGCCTCCAGCAAACAGAGTTGATCCAAGAAAATGCTGCCACTACTAAGAATCAATCTTTGACTCTATTCCCTTTTGCCTGTGAGAAAAGAACCTCAAATCCACAAAAGGAACTTGTTTCGTACATTGAGGTTCAAGAACTGGTGTTGTTGTAGCTTTTAAGATGCACTCTAAAATCCTGCCATTTTTAATTCAAACCCATAGACCACACACCTCACCAGGGCATCTCTGTACCACAGCTCATGTGAGAGACACAACTCCTAGAAGCTGTCTTTGGCCCTTATATTGTGCTTTAGAACTGTTTTATAATCATTCTCAAGCTTTATGTGAGTGTATATCACCCACGTTGGTCAGCTATTTGTAATAGGTTCTGGCCTGGACTACCTTGGCCTGGACCAGAGGTTTTATTCACAGTCCAACCAACACGTGGAACTGTAGACTCACAGAGACACATGTAGTCCCACAGAAACACATAGACAATTCTATTATTTTGAAACTGATTGACTCAGGGCCCAGACATATAGCTTGCTAACTCCTTCATCTGAACTCAGGCCATCTTGTTCAGCCATGCTACTTGATATCTTTTATTACAGCAGTATTTTAGCTTCTTTCCTCAGTGTCTGCTGCTGTCCCCTAGTTGCACATCACTGTGGAGTCTCTCTGGCAGCTGTGGATATATGTCAGATATTTAATAAATCCTGGGATATCATAGAAAGCACACAGTCAGGATATATGTCAGATATTTAATAAATCCTGAGATATCAGAGAAAGCACACAGTCAGGTCCTAGGCAGACAGCTCAGGAAATCCTTGATCCTTGAATACAAGGATAAACAGCTGAGTCAATCACACACACCTTTAATCCCAGCACAGGGAAAGCCAAGAATGCTGACCAACATCCTTTATCCCCCAACTCCAGAGACAGAACTTCTTATGTTTCTGTGAGTTTAAGGCTACACACCTTTAATCCTAACCTGGATGGGATAAAGTATATAAGGGCTTGTAGAAATCAGGCAGAAGCAGAAATAACTGGCAGAAGCAACTGACAGAAGCGAAAGGCAGAAGAGACCAGCAGTGGGGCTGAGAAAGTTACAAGACAGTTTGGTGAGAATTGATTGTGGTGCTTTCTCTCTTTGATATTTCAGCCTTCCCCCAATATTTGGCTCAGAGTCTTCTTTTCTAACAACCCAAATTTGTGCTACTTCAGGCAGCTTTACCTGATGTCTGTGTCTGTGCTTCCTGTACTCAGTTTTCTTAGCCTAGTAGCCCCAATCACATTTCCTGTATGCTTTTTGGCCAATCAGATTTTATTAAGATCATAGGTGGGACAATTATTTAGAATGTAACACATAATCCCACTACAAACACTGGTAACCATGAGATCAACACAAGTCACTATAAGATCAACACAGAGCACTATGAGATCAATGATGGGTACTGTAAGCTCATACCAGGCATTATGACCTCAACACAGGGCACTATGTGCTCAAAAACAGGGCACTATGATCTCTATTAAGGGTACTATGTAATCAACACAGGGCATTATGGGGTCAACACAGGGTAACATGAGATCAATACAGGGCACTATGAGTTTACCATAGGGCATTATGTGATTATACTGCAAACTGTGAGCTCTAAAGTGTACTATGAACCCTGAATTTAGTTCTTAGTAACCTATATATATATATATGTCATAGTGCCCTATATATGTTATCATATATACAGGGTACTATGAAATCAACACAGGGCACGGTAAGTAAAAAAGGAAGCACTATGAGATCAATGCAATTCACTGTGAGATAAATATGTGGCTCTGTGAGATAAAAACAGGGCATTATGAGATCAACACAGGCACTGAGAGATCAACACTGAGCATTCATAGATCAACACAGGGCACTATGAGCTCCATACGTGGAACTGTGAACTCAGCAGAGGATACTATGGGGTCAACAGTGGACACTGCTAGTTCACGCAAGGCACTATGTGATCAAAAATTGCACTTTATGATCAGCACAGGTGACTATGAGTTGAACACAGAGCATGATGTACTCAATACAGAGTATGATGAGATCAACCATGGATACTATGTTCTCAACAGAATGACACTATCATCTCTATAAAGGGTACTATGAGCTCAGTATAGAGTATTATCAGCTAAGAACAGGGCACTATGGGCTCAATAATGGTACTATGAGCTAAACACTAGTAACTATGAGATAAACACAGGTCACTATAAGGTCAAACAGGGCACTATGAGATCAACACTGGGCACTGTGAGCTCAGTACTGGGCATTAAGAGGTAAACACAGGTCATTATAAGGTCAACATAGTTCATCACATGCTCAAAAACAAGGCACTATGATCTCTATAAAAGGTACTATGAGTTCAATACAGGGCATTAGGAGCTCTACACAGGGAACTATGAGGTTAACATAGTGCAATTTGACCTAAAAAACAGGGCACTCTGAGCTCTAATAGTGGAATTATGAGCTTAATACAGAGCATTATAAGCTAAACACAGGGCACTAAGATCAGGCACTAAGATCGATACTGAGCACTATGAGATTAAGAGACATCACTTTAAGATCAAAACAGAGCACTATGAGATCAATACTGGGCACTGTAAGCTCAATGCAGGACATTAGGCGTTCAACACAGGGAACTATGAGATCATACCTGAGACTATGGCCTCAACACAGGGCACTATGTGATCATTACTGAACACTGTAAGCTCAATCAGGGCACTATGAGCTCAACAACAGGGCACTATGATATCAATACAAAGCATAATGTGAACATGGGGCATTGTGAGCTCAACAGCCGGGTACAATGAACACTATAATGAAATAAGAGCTCAATTCAGGACACTATGAGATGAACACAGAGCAAATTAAGCTCAATACAGGTGACTCTGAGGTCAACACAGGGCACTATAAGCTCAACAACAGGGCACTATGAGATCAATACTGGGCACTTTGAGATTTAAAGGGTACTATGAACCCAATAAAAGGCATTATGAGCTAAAAACAGGTTACTAAGGGGTCAACACAGGACACATGAGCTCAACAACAGAATACTGTAAGCTCTATAATGGTACTCTGAGCTCAATACAGGGCATTATAACCTAAACACAGGGCACTATTAGATCAATATTGAGCACTATGAGCTCAACACTGGTAGCTATGAGATCAATACTAGTCATTATAAGATAAACACTGGGCACTATTAGATCAATACTGGGCACTGTGAGGTAAGTGCAGGACATTATGAGATCAACCCAGGGCACTATGAAATCCAAACTGGACACCATGACCTCAATGCAGAGCAGTATAAGCTAAACACAGGAACTGTGAGATCAATATTGAGCACTATGATGTCAGCACAGGGCACGATGACATCAATACAGGGTACAGTGTGCTCAATACAAGACAGTATGAGCTCAACGTAGGGTACTATGAGATCAATACTGGGAACTATGAATTCAATACAGGGCATTATAAGCTCAACACAGGGAAATATTAGGTCAACAAAGGGCACTTTGAGCCAACAGCTGGATATTATTAGATTAATATTGGCCATTATGACCTCAACACAGGGCACTATGATATCAATACTGGGCACTGTGAGCTCATTACAGAGCATTATGATCTCAACACAGGGCATGTTGAGCTCAACAACAGGGCACTATGACCTCTATAATGGTACTATGAGCTCAATACAGTAAATTATAAGCTCAACACAGGATACTATGAGATCAATATTCAGCGCTATGAGTCAATACTGGTAACTATGAAATCAACACAGGTCACTATAAGGTCAATTCAGGGCACTATGAGATAAATACTTTGGCACTGTGAGCTCAATACAGGGCATTATGAGCTAAACAGAGAGCACTATGAGATCACCATTGGTTGTGAAGAGGTAAACCCATGATACCATCAGATCAAAACAGTGCTCTGTGAGCTCAACATAGAGCACTATGTAACCAAACAGGGCAGTTTCAGATCAAACCTGGGGACTATGACATCAACACAGGCCACTATAAGATCAACACTGGGCTTTATGAAATCTAAACAAGGCACTGAGAGTTCAGGAATTAGCACTATGTGCACTATAAAAAAGCACTATGATATCAACACAGGGCACAATGATCTGTATAAAGCATAATATGTGCTCAATACAGAGCATTATGAAACCAACACAGGGCACTGTGTGAAATCAATACAAAGCACTGTGTATGTATTGTATGAAATCAATACAAAGCACTATGAGTTCAAAACTAGGCACTATGAGATCAGCACTGAGAACTATGAACTCAACACATGGCATTATAGAGGGTACACTGGTCATTTGAGCTCAACAACTGGGCACTATGAGCTTTATAAAGGTACTGTGAGAACAATACAGGGCATTATAAGCTAAACACAGGACACTATGATATAAATATTGAGCACTAAAAGCTCAACACAGGTCATTAAAGGATCAATCCAAAAGACTGTGAGATAAATACTGGGTACAGTGAGCTCATTGCAGGGTACTAGGAGTTCAACACAGGGCACTATGAAGTCTACACAAGGCTCTATGACCTCAACACAGAGCATTGTGAGCTCTATAATGGTACTATGAGCTCAATACAGGGCATTTTAAGCTCAACATGGGGCACTATGAGATCAATATTGAGAACTGTGAGCTCAATACTGTTAACTATGAAATCAACAGAGGTTACTATGAAGTCAATTCAGGGCACCATGAGATCCACAGTGGGCACTGTGAGCTCAATGCAGAGCATTATAAGGTAAACACAGGACACTATGAGATCAATATTGAGCACTCTGAGTTCTATACTGGTAACCATGAGATAAACACCATCACTATAAGGCTAATTCAGGGCATTATGAGCTCAATACAGGACAATATGAAACAAATCCTAAGCACTATCATCCCTGTAATGGTACTATGAGCTCAACACAGAGCATTATGATCTAAACAATGGATACTGTGAGATAATATTGGGCAGCAGGAGTTCAACATATGTCATTGTAAGATCCACACAGGGCACTTTGAGATCCATGCCTGGCATTGTGAGGTCAATGCAGGGCATTATGAGATCAACACAGGGCAATATGAGCTTAACACAAAACAAGAAGCTCAACAACACCACACTATGAAATCTATAATGGTATTATAAGCTCAATACAGAGCATTATGAGCTCAGCACAGGTAACTATGGGCTCTATAATTGTACTATGAGCTAAATGAATGGCATTATATGCTTAACACAGGGCACTATGAGATCAACACTGAGCACTATGAACTCAATACTAGTAACTTTGAGATCAACACAGGTTACTGTACTATCAACACAGGGTACCATGAGATCAACAATGGGAACTGTGAGCTCAAAACAGGAAACTATGAGATCAATATGGGTACTATAGCTCTAAAACAGGGCACTATGAAGTCAACACAGGTCACGTTGAAATCAACAACAGGGCACTATGAGCACCACAATGTTACTATGAGATCAATACATAAAATTATAACCAAAACACAGGGCACTAACAGATCAATATTGAGCACTATGAGTTCAACACTGATAACTATGACATCAATACTGGTCAGTATACGGAAAACAATGGGCACTATTAGAATAATACTGGGCACTGTGAGCTCAATTCACGACATTATAAGCTAAACACTGGGAATATGAGATCAATATTGACCACTATGATTCAGTACAATGCACTATGAGATTAATCTTGGGCATGGTGCCCTCATTGTAGGGCACAATGAGCTCAACACAGGAAACTATAAGATCAATACTGAGTACTATGATGTCAACAAAAAGCACTGTGTGATCAATACTGGACATGTAAGCTCCATAAAAGGCCATTTGAGCTCAACATCAGGCCATATGAGTTCAACACAAGGCACTATGAGATCATATTGAGCACTATGAGCTCAATATTCATATTTATGAGATGAATACACTGTGAGATCAATACTCTGCACTATGAGATTAACACAGGGTACTATGATATCAATCCTGGGCTCTGTGAGCTCAATAAAGAATAATTTGTGTTCAACATGGGGCAAGAAGTTCAACAACACAGCACTATGAGATCTATAATGGCACTATGAGCTCAACAGAGGGCATTATGAGCTCAGCACAGGTCACTATGTGCTCTCTAATGGTACTATGAGCTCAATAAAGGGCTTAACACAGGGCACTATGAGATCAATATTGTGCACTCTGAGCTAAACACTGGTAACCATGAGATCCACATGGTCACTATAAGGTCAATTAGAGCACTATGAGATCCACATTGGGTACTGTGAGCTGAATACTAGCCATTAACAGTTAAACACAGGCATTATGAGGTCTACAAAGCACACTACATGAAGTCTACACAGCAAACAACAGAGCACTATGATCTTTATAAAGGGTACCATGAGTTCAATACAGAGGATTATAATCTACATCTAGGGCACTATGAGATCAATATTGAGCACTAAGAGGTTAAGACAGACCCTATAAGATCAAAACAGGACACTATGAAATCAAAAGTGGGCACTGTAAGCTTGATGCAAGGAAACAAGGACACAACACAGGGCACTATGAGGTCATAACTGAGAACTATGATCTCAACACAGGGAACTGTGGTATCAATACTGGGCATTATGAGCTCAATACAGGGCACTATAAACTCAGCACAACACACCATACATTAATACTGAGTGCTGTGGGCTCCAAAGTGTACTTCGAACTCAATAAATAATCTTATGAGCTCAATACAAAGCATTAAGAGCCCAAAACATGGCAGTATGGAGTCAACACGGATCTTTCGAGCTCAACAACAGGGCACTATGAGCTGCATAATGGCACTAAGAGAACATTACAGGCCATTTTAAGCTAAATACAGGGCACTATGATATGAATATTGAGTACTAAGAGCTCAACACAGGTCATTAAAAGAACAATTAAAGAGACTGTGAGATCAATCCTGGGATAATGCACATTTTAAGCTCAACACAAAGCACAATGAGGTCAATATTGAGCATCATGAGTTCAATACTGGTTACTAAGAGATTAATACCTTGTGATATCAATACTCTGCACTATAACCTTAACAAAGCTTACTATGATATCAACACTGGACTCCAGTCTCAATACAGAGCAATGTGCACTCAACATGGGGCAAGAAGTTCAACAACATGGCACTATTAGATCCATAATGGGAAAATGAGCTCAAACCAGGCATTATGAGCTCAACACAGGGCAATACATGGTCAATACTGGGCACTAAAAGCTCAGCACAATGCACTATGAGATTAATGCTAGGCACTGTGAGCTCACTGCAAGGCACTATGAGCTCAACACATGGCACTATAAGATCAACACTGAGCACTATAATGTCAACAGAAAGCACTGTGTGACCAATGCTGGGCATGTGAGCTCCATAAAGGGCCATTTGAGCTCAACACCAGGCAATAAAAACTGAACAACAGGGCATTCTGAACTTTATAATGGTACTATGAACTTAAAACAGGGCATTATAAGCTCAACAAATGACACTATGAGATCCACACAGGGCACTGTGAGCTCTATAATAGTACTATGAGGTCAATAAAGGGCAATTTAAACTCAACACTGGGCACTAGAAGATCAATATTGAGCACTATGAAGTCAATAATGGTAACTATGAGATCAACAGGTTACTGTAATATCAATTCAGAGCACCATGAGATCAACAATGGGCAGCACTGTGAGCTCAATACAGGGCATTATGAGCTCAACACATGAAACTATGAGATCAACGTGGGGCACTATGAGCTCAAAAACGGGGCATAATGAAGTCAACACAGGTCACTATGAGCACTATAATGTTACTATGAGTTCAATACAGGGCATTTTAAATTTAATACAGGGCACTATGAGATCAATTTTGCACATTCTGAGCTAAACACTGGTAACCATGAGACCAACATAGGTTACTAAAAAGTCAATTAGAGCACCATGAGATAAAATCAGGGCACTATGAGCTCAATACTGAACATTAAGAGTTTAACACAGGGCATTATGTGGTCTACAAAGCACACCATGTGCTCAACAACAGGTCACTATGATCTCTATAAAGGGCACCATGAGTTTAATACAGAGCATTATAAGCAATCTCTAGGGCACTAGAAAATCAATATTAAACACTAAGAGATTAGGACTGGTCATTATAAGATCAAAACAGGGCACTATGGGTTCAAAACGTTGCACTGTTATCTTAATGCAAGGCATCAGGGCTCAACATAGGACACTATGAGGTCATAACTAAGTATGATCATCTCAACACATTGCACTATTGGATCAATACTGGGCACTGTGAGTTCTAGACAGGGCAATATGAGCTCAAATTGGGGCACTATGAGCTCAACTATGGGGACTATGAGCTTTGTAATGGTACTATGTGCTCAATACCATGCATTATGACATAAACCCAGGGCAGAATGAGCTCAATAAGAGGGCTCTTTGAGCTCTATCATGGTATTATGACCTCAATACAGGGCATTAAATGCTGAACACAGGGAATTATGAGATCAATATTGAGCACCATAAATTCAACACTGGTAAATATGAGATCAACACTGGTCACTATAAGGTCAATTCAGGGCAATATGGTATCACTACTCTGCACTGTAAGCTCAATACAGGACATTATGAGATCAACCATGAGATCAACACAGCTTTTTGAGCTCAACAATAGAGCACTACAAGCTCTATAATGGTACTATGAGTTCAATACAGGGCATTTCAAGCTCAACACAGGGCACTATAAGATCATCCCTGAGCACTATGATGTCAACAAAAAGTACTGTATGATCAATACTGGGCATGTGAGCTCCATAAATGGCCATTTAATCTCACCACCGGGCATTATGAGCTCAACAACCAGGCATTCTGAGCTTTATAATGGTACTATGTGCTTACAACAGTGCATTATGAACTCAACAAAGGACACTATGATGTCTACACAGGGCACTATTACTTCCACTCAGGGCACTGTGATCTCTATAATGGTAATATGAGCTTAATACAGGGCTTTTTAGGCTCAACACAGGGCACAATGAGATCAATATTGAGCACTATGAGCTCATACTGTTTACTAAGAACTCAATACTCTGTGATACCAATACTCTGCACTATGAGCTTAACACAGGGTACTATGATATCAATACTGGGCTCTGTGAGCTCAATACAGGGCAATATGAGCTCTACACGAGGCAAAAAGTTCACCAACACGACACTATGAGATTTTATAATGATACTATGAGCTGAATAAAGGGCATTATGAGCTCAGCACAAGTCACTATGGGCTCTCTAATGGTAGTATGACCTCAACACAGGGCACTATGAAGTCAATACTGGGAACTTTAAGCTCAGCAAAATGCAATATGAGATTAATACTAGGCACTGTGAGCTCACTGCAGGGCACTATGAGCTCAACACACAGCACTATAAGATCAAGACTGAGCACTATAATGTCAACAGAAAGCACTGTGTGACCAATGCTGCGCATGTGAGATCCATAAAGAACCACTTGAACTCAACTTAAGACAATATGAGCTCAAAAACCGTGCATTCTGAGCTTTATGTTGGTACTATGAACTTAGAACAGGGCATTATGAATTCAACAAAAAAACACTATGATGTATACAAAGCACACTATGACCTCAACACAGGGCACTGTCAGCTCTCTAATGGTACTATGGGCTCAATACAGGGCATTTTAAGCTACACACTGGGTACTATGAGATCAATATTGAGCACCATGAGCTCAATACTGGTAGCTATGAATTTAATACAGGTTACTATATGATCAACATTGTGACACTATATGATCAACACTGGACACTATGTGCTCAACACTGGGTACTATGATATTAATACTGGGCTCTGTGAGCTCAATACAGGGCAATATAAACTCAACAAGGAGCAAGAGTTCAACAACAGGGCACTATGAGATCTAATGTACTATGAGTTCAATACAGGGCATTATGAGCTCAGCACAGGCCACTATGGTCTCACTAATGGTACTAGGAACTCAATGAAGTGCATTATATGCATAACACAGGGCACAATGAAATCAATATTATGCACTCTGAGCTAAAATCTGGTAACTATGAGATCAACATAGGTCACTATAAGGTCAATTAGAGTACTATGAAATCCACATTGGGTACTGTGAGCTCAATACTGGGCATTAACAGATAGACACAGTGTATTATGGGGTTTACACAACACATAAAGTGCTCAACAACAAGATACTTTAATCTCTATAAAGGGTACTATGAGTTCAATGCAGAGTATTATAAGCTACATCTATGGCACTATGAGATCAATATTGAGCACTATGAGATTAAGATCAAAAGAGGGGAGTATGAGATCAAAATTGGGCAATGTAAGCTCCATAAAGGACCATGTGAGCTCAACAGTGGACATTATGAGCTCAACAACAGGGCTCTGAACATTATGATGATACTATGAGCTTAAAAGAGGGCATTATGAGCTCAACACAGGACTCTATGAGGTCTTCACAGTGCACTAGGACCTCAACACAGGGCACTGTGAGCTCTATAATGGTACTATGAGCACAATTCAGGGCATTTTAATCTCAACGCAGGGCACTATGACATCATTATTGAGCATCATTAACCCAAATTTGGTAACTATGAGATCAACAGAAGTTACTGTAATGTCAATTCGCATGCCTATTAATCAAGAACAGGCACTATGAGCTCCATACAGGACATTATGAGATCAACACAGGAAACTATGAGAACAGAAAGTACACTTGGAGCTCAACAACAGGGAACTGTGATGTCAACACAAGTCACTTTGAGACCAACAACAGGGTACTATCAGCAATATAATGTTACTGTGAGCTCATGACCAGGCATTATAACCTAAAAACAAGACACAATGAGATCAATATTGAGCACTATGAATATAATATAGGGCACTATGAGATTGATTCTGGGCATGGAGAGCTCAATGCAGGACAATATGATCTAACTCAAGGAGCTACAAGATCAACACTGGGCACTAAGTTGCTAACAAAAAACATTGTGCGATCAATACTGGGCATGTGAACACCATAAAGGGCCATGTGAACATACCACTGGACATTATGAGCTCAACAATAGGGCACTCTTTATAATGGTACTATGAGCTTAAAAGAGGGCACTATGAGCTAAACAAAGGACACACTATGAGGTCTACACAGGGCACCATGACTTTAACATGTGGCACTGTGAGCTCTATAATGGTACTATGAGTTCAATACAGGGCACTTTAAGCTCAATACAAGGGACCATGAGATCAAAATTGAGCACCATGAGCTCAAAATAGGGTACTATGATATCAATACTGGGCTCTGCGTACTAAATACAGGACAATACGAGCTGAACTTGGGGCAAGAATCTCAACAACAGGGCCCTATGAGATATATAATTGTATTGTGAGCTCAATAAAGGGCATTATATGCTTAACATAGCCCACTTTGAGATCAATATTACACACTCTGAGCTAAACACTGGTAACTATAAGATCAACATAGGTCACTACAAGGACATTTAGAGCCCTGTGAGATCCATACTGGGCACTGTGTGCTCAATACTGGGCACTGTGTGCTCAATACTGGGAACTAAGTGCTAAACACTGGGTATTATGAGGTCTACACAGCCCACTATGTGCTCAACAACAGGCTGCTATGATCTCTATAAAGGGTACTATGAGTTCAATACAGAGAATAATAAGCTGCATATAGGGCACTATGAGATCAATACTGAGCACTAAGAGACTAAGACAGGTAACTATATGGTCATAGCAGGGCGCTACAAGATCAAAACTGGGCACTGTACACATAATGCAAGGCATTAGGGGCTCAATACACAACACTATGAGGTCATTACTGAGTACTATGATCTCAACACAGTACACTATTGTATCAGTACTGGGCTCAGTGTAGTCAATACAGAGAAATATGAGCTCAAAATGAGGCATTATGAGCTGAACAACAGATCACTAAGAGCTCTGTAATGATACTAGGACTTCTATATGATGTATTATGAGGTCAATACAAGGCAATGTGAAGTCAATACAGGGTACATTGAGCTCAACAAGAGGAGTCTTTGAGCTCTATAACTGTGTTATGAGCTCAATACTTGGCATTAAACCCTCAATACTGGGCATTATGAGATCAATATTGAGTACTATATTTCAACACTGGTAAATATAAGATAAACATGGTTCACTATGAGGTCAATTCAGGGCAATATGGGATCACTACTCTGCACTGTGAGCTCAATGCAGGACATTATGAGCTCAACACAAGTCACTATGAGATGAACACGGGGATCTATGAGCTGTACAATAGAGCATTATGAGCTATATAATGGAACTATGAACTCAATACAGGGCATTATGAGTCTAACACATGGCCCTATGTGGTCAATACAGGGAACGATGAAATCAGCAGAAGGTACTATGAGATTAATACTGGGCATTGTGAGCTCCAAAGTGTACTTTGAACTCAATAAAGAATCTTAAGAGCTCAATAAAAAGCAATATGAGCTCAACACATGGCACTATAGAGGCTACACTGGTCATTTGAGCTCAACAACAGCGCACAATGAGCATTATAATGGTAATAAATGAAAAATACAGGGCACTGTAAGATAAACACAGGGCACTATGATATATATATATATTGAGCACTAAGACCAGGTCATTAAAAAATCAACAATGGACACCATGAGATCCACACTGGGCTTGGTGAGCTCATTGTAGGACAGTATGATTTCAACACAGGGCACTATAAGAACAACATTGCCCACTATGATGTCAACAAAAGGCACTATGTGAGCAATACTTGGAATGTCAGGTCCATAAAGGGCTATTTGAGCTCAACAATGGACATTATAAGCTCAACAACAGGGCTAGCTGAGCTTTATAATGGTACGATAAGCATAATACAGGTTCTGATGAGTTTAATACAGGACACTATGAGGTAGGTCTACACAGGGCACTATGACCTCAATACAGGGCACTGTGAGTCTTATAATAGTATTATGAGCCCAAAACAGCACATTTTAATCTCAACAAAGGGCACTATGGAATCAATATTCAGCATTATTAGCTCAATAGTTGTACCTATGAGATCAACAGAGGTTATTGTAACATCAATTCAAGGCACCATGAGACCAACAATGGGCATTGTAAGATCAATACAGAGCATTATGAGATCAACACAAGTTAAATATGAGAACACTCAGGATACTTTGAGCTCAACAAGAGGACACTATAAAGTCACCACAGGTCCCTTTGAGATCAACAATAGGGCAATATGAGCACAATAATGCTACTATGAGCTCACTACAGGGTAATATAACCTAAACACTTGACAATATGTGATCAATATTGAGCACTACAAGCTCAACAATGGTAAATATGACATCAATACTGGCCACTGTAAGATAAACACTGGGCAATATTAACTGAATATTGAGCACTGTGAGCTCAATGCAGGGAATTTTAAGATAAACACTGGGTCTATGAGATCAATATTGAGCACTATGAATGTAGGATAGGGCACTATGAGAGTGATACTGGGCATGGTGAGCTAAGTTCATGGCAGGAACTAAGACCTCATTATGAAATCAACAATGAGCACTATGATGGTAAAAAGAACACTGTGACCTCAATACTGGGCATGAAATGCTAAACACATGGTATTATGAGGTCTCCACAGTCCACTATGTGCTCAACAACAGGGTACTATGATCACAGTAAAGGGTACTATGAGTTCAATACAGAACATTATAAGCTACATCTAGGACACTATGAGAATAATGTTGAACACAAAGAGACTGAGACAGGTCATCATATGATTAAAGCAGGGCCCTATATGATGAAAATTGAGCACTGTACACTTAATGAAAGCCATTATGTGCTAAACATCAGGCACTATGTGGTCATAACTGAGTACTATGACTTCAACCCAGGGCACTATTGTATCAATACTGGGGTCTGTGAAGTCAATACAGAGAATATGAGCTCAAAATGGGGCACTATGAGCTCAACTGCAGGGCACTGTGAGCACTGTAATGATATTATGAACTCGATACAATGCATTTTAATTTCAACAAAGGGCTCTGTGAGATCAGTACTGAGCTTTATTAGCTCAATAGTTATAGAGATCAAAAGAGGTTACTGTAACATCGATTTAGGGTACCATGAGACCAACAATGGGCATTGAGAGCTCAGTACAGTGCATTATGAGCTCAACACAGGAAACTATGAGAACAGTTGGGAATCATTGAATTCAACAACAGGACACTATGAAGTCAACATAGGTTACTTTGAGATCAACAACAAGGCAATATGAACACTATAATGTTACTATGAGCTCAATACAGGGAATATAACCTAAATGCAGGACACTATGAGATCAATATTGGGCAGTATGAACTGAAAACTGGTAAGTATGACATCCATACTGGTTACTATAGGATAAAAACTTGGCACTATTAAATTAATACTTGGCAATGTGAACTAAAGACAGGGTATTATCAGCTAAACACTTGGATAATGAGATCAATATTGAGCACTATGTATATATTGCAGGGCACTGTGAGATTGATACGGGGCACCTTGAGCTCATGGCAGGACACTAAGACCTAAACACAGGGCATTATGAAATCAACAATGAGAATTATGATGGTAGCAAAAAACACTGTGAGATCATTACTTTGCATTTAGTGCTAGTCACATGGTTTTATGGCACCTACATAGCCCACTATGTGCTGAACAACAAGGTACTATAATCTCTATAAAGGGTACTATTTGTTCAATATAGAACAATATAAGCTACATGTAGGGCTCTATGAGATTAATATTGAGCACTAAGAGACTAAGACTGGTTACTATATGATCAAAGCAGGGTACTATGAGAAAAAAAACTAGGCACTGTATGCTTAATGCAAGACAATAGGTGCTCAAAACAGGGCATATGAGGTCATAACTGAGTACTACGATCTCAACACAGAGCACTATTTTATAAATACTAGGTTCTGTGAGCACAATACAGAGAAATATGAGGTCACAATGGGGCACTGTGAGCTCTAAAATGGTACTATGAACTCTATACAATGTGTTAAGGGGTCATCACAGCACACTGTGAATCAACACAGTGCAAATTGAGATAAAAAAGAGGACTCTTTGAGCTCTATAATGGTATTATGAGCTCAATACTGGGCATTAAATACTCAACACAGGTCATTATGAGATTACGATTGAGCATTATAAGATCACCACTGCTAAATATAAGATCAACATGGATCACTATAAGGTCAATTCAGGGCAATATGAGATCACTAATCCACACTGTGAGTTCAATATAGGACATTATGAGCTCAACACAAGTCACTATGAGATCAACATGGGGGCACTATGAGCTCAAAAATAGAGCACTATGAGCTATATAATGGTGCTATGAGCTCAATACAGGGCATTATGAGCTTAAAACAAGGTGCTATGGAGAGAATACAGAATACAATAAGACCAGCACAAAGCACTATGTGATGAAAACAGGGCACTGTGAGCTCTAAAGTGTACTTTGAACTCAATAAATATCTTATGAATTCAATACAAAGCCTTATGTGCTCAAAACATGGCATTATGGAAGCAACATGGGTCATTTGAGCTCAAAAACAGTGTACAATGAGCATTGTATGGTAATAAGGGAACAATACAGGGCATTGTAACATAAACACAGGCACATAGTGAGAGAGAGACAGAGAGAGAGAGAGAGAGAGAGAGAGAGAGAGAGAGAGAGAGAGAGAGAGAGAGAGAGAGAGAGAGAGCACAAAGCGCTCAACACAGGGCACTATAAGATCAACATTGTGCACTATGATGTCAACAAAAGGCACTATGTGATCAGTACTTGGCATGTCAAGTCCATAAAGGGCTATTTGAGCTAAACACTAGACAATATGAGCTCAACAACACGGCACTCTGAACTATATAATGGTACTATGAGAATAATATAGGGCATGATGAGCTCAACACAGGACACTATGAGGTCTACAAAGGCCACAATGACCTCAATACAGGGCACTGTGAACTTTATAATAGTACTATGAGCTCAAAACAGCACATTTTAATCTCAACAAAGGGACTATGAGATCATTATTCAGCATTATTAGCTCAATAGTTGTAACTATGAGATCAACATAGGTTACTGTAACATCAATTCAAGGCACCATGAGATCAACAATGGGCATTGTTAGCTTAATACAGAGCATTATGAGATCATAGGGCATTATGTGATCAACAACAGGGCACTCTGAGCTTTGTAATGGTACTATGAGCTTAATGCAGGTGATGATGTGCTCAACACAGGACACTGAGGTCTACATGAGTACTATGACCTCAACACAGGGCACTGTGAGCTCTGTAATGGTTCTATGAGCTCAAAAACGTGCATATTAATCTCAGAAACAGGCACTATGTGATCAATATTGAGAATTATTACCTCAATAGTGGTAACTATGATATCAACAGAGGTTACTGTAACATCAATTCATGGCACCATGAGATCAAAACTGGGCACTGTGAGCTCAATATAGGTCATTATGAGCTCAACACAAGAAACTATGAGAACAATCGGGATACTTTGAGCTCTACAACAGGACACTATCAAGTCAACCCAGGTCACTTTGAGATCAACAAAAGGGCACTATGAGAACCATAATGTTACTATGAGCTCACTACAGGAGAGTATAACTTACACAGGACAGTAAGAGATCAATATTGAGCACTGTGAGACCAACAATGGTAACTATGACATCAATACTGGTCACTATATGATAAACACTAGAGAATATTAATACTGGGCACTGTGAGCTCAATGTAGGGCATTATAAGCTAAACATTTGGTCTATGAGATCAATACTGATCACTATGAATTTAGAACAGGGCACTATGAGATTGACATGGTGCACAGTGAACTCATTGCAGGACACTGAGCTCAACACAGAGCACTATAAGATCAAAAGTGAGCACTATGGTGTTAACAAAGAACACTGTGCGATCACTCCTGAGCATGTGAGCTCTTTTAAGTGCCATATGAGATCAACAACAGGGCAAAATTAGCTTTATAATGGTACTATGAGCTTAAAACAGGGCACTATGAGCTCAAGAAAGGACTCTGTGACGTGCACACAGGGCATAATATCCTCAACATAAGAAAATGTGAGCTCTTTAATGGTACTATGACCTCAACACAAGGCACTGTGATCTTTATAATGGTACTGTGAGCTCATTACATGGCAGTTTAAGCTCAATACAGGGCACTATAACACCTATACTGAACACTGTGAGCTAAATACTAGTAACTATGAGAGAAGTACAGGTCACTTTATGGTCAACACTGGGCACTGTGAGCTATTCAGTGTTACTATGAACTCAATACAGGGCATTATAACCTACACACAGAGCACTAGGAGATTAAAATTGAGCACTATGAGCTCAACAATGGTAACTAAGACATGAATACTGGTCACTATAAGATAAACAGTGGGCAATATTAACTTAATAATGGTCACTAAGAGCTCAATGCATGACAATATAAGCTAACCATTGGGTCTCTGAGATCAATATTGAACCCTATGAATAGAGTACAGGGCAGTATGAGAGTGATAGTGGGCATGGAGAGCTCATTGCAGGACACTATGTGCTCAACCCAGGGCACTATGACATCAAAAATGAGCACTATGATGTTAACAAAGAACCTGTGAGATCACTACTGGGCAGATGAGCTCCATAAAGGGCCATGTGAGCTCAACACTGGACTTTATGAGCTCAACAATAGGGTGTTCTGAACTTTATAATGAAAATATAAGGTTAAAACAGGCCATGATGAACTCAAGAAATGATACTATGTGGTGTACATAGGGCACTGTGGTCTCTATAATGGTAATGTGAGCTCAATACAGGGCACTTTAAGCTAAACATAGGGCACTGTAAGATCAATGTGGAGCACCATGAGCTCAATACTGTAACTATGAGATCAATACAGGTCACTATATGATCAACACAGGGCACTGGGAGCTCTTTAATGGTACAATGAGCTCAATACTGGGCATTATAACATAAATACAGGGCACTACTACATCAATATTGAGCACTATGAGCTCAACAATGGCAACTATGACATCCATGCTGGTCAGTATAATATCAGACCTGAGCACTATAAGTTAATATTTGGCAGTGTAAACTCACTGCAGGGCATTATAAGCTAAACACTGGGACTATGAGATCAATATTGTGCACTATGAATATAGTATAGGGCACTATGAGATTCATAATGGGCATCGTGAGCTCATTGCAGGACACTATGAGCTCAACATTGGGCACTATGAGATCAACAATGAGCACTATGAGCTCATCAATAGAGGACTATGACCTATATAATGGTACTATGATCTCAATTCAAGACTTTATGAGCTTAAAACACAGCACTATGGGGTGAATAAGCTTATGATAAGCTCAGCAAAAGGAACTGTTTGATTTATAGTGGGCGAGCTCCAAAGTGTACTTTGACCTCAATAAAGTATCTTATGGACTCAATACAAAGCATTATGAGCTCAACCCATGGCACTATGGAGGCAACACTTGTCATTTGATCACAAAACAGGGCACAATGAGCTTGATAATGGTACTATGAGCTTAAAACAGGTGATGACGAGCTTAACACAGGACACTATATGGTCTGCACAAGGCGCTATGACCTCAACACAGGGCACTGTGAGCTCTATAATGGTATTATGAGCTCAATACTGTGCATTTTAATCTCAACAAAGGACACTATGCCATCAATATTGAGCACTATTAGCTCAATAGTAGTAACTATGAGATCAACAGAGGTTATAGTAACATCAATTCATGGCACCATGAGATCAACAATGTGCACTGTGAGCTCAATACAGGGCATTATGAGGTCAACACATGAAACTATGAGAACAACCGGGATACTTTCAGCTCAACAACAGGACACTATCAAGTCAACACAGGTCACTTTGAGATCAACAGCCTTACACTATGAGCACTATAATGTTACCATGACCTCTATACAGGGCATTATAACTTAAACATTTGACACTATGAGATCAATATTGAGCACTGTGAAATCAACAATGGTAACTATGACATCAATGCTGGTCACTGTAAGATAAACATTGGGCACTATTAACTTAATACTTGGCAGGTACAGCTCAATGTAGGGTATTATGAGCTAAACACAGGGTTTATGAGATCAATATTGAGCACTATGAATATAGTAGAGGACATTATGAGATTGGTTCAAGGCACAGTGAGCTCATTGCAAAACACTATGTGCTCAACACAGAGCACTATGACATCAACAAAGAGCTCCATAAAGGGCCATGTGAGCTCAACACTAGACATTATGTGCTCAACAACAGGCATTGTGAGCTTTATAATTGAACTATGAGCTTAAAACAAGGTGTTATGAGCTCAAGAAAGGACACTATGAGGTTTACACAGGGCCATGTGATCTCTATAATGGTAATGTGAGCTCAATACAGGGCACTTTAAGCTAAACATAGGACACTATGAGATCAAGGTTGAGAACCATGAGCTCAATACTGTAGCTATGAGATCAATACAGGTCACTATATGATCAACACAGGGCACTGGGAGCTCTTTAATGGTACAATGTGCTCAATACTGGGCATTATAACCTAAATACAGGGTTCTATGTGATCAATATTGAGCACTATGAGCTCAACAATGGCAACTATTACATCAATACTGATCAGTATAATATAAGCACTGAGAACTATTAAATTAATCCTCGGTAGTGTGAACTAAATGCAGGGCCTTATAACCTAAACACTGGGACTATTGCATCAATATTGAGCACTATAAATATAGTACAGGACACTTAGAGATTTATACTGGGCATCATGAACTCATTGCAGGACACTATGAGCTCAACATAGGGCACTATGAGATCAACAATGAGTGCTATGATGGTAACAAAGAACACACAAGCTCTCCACTGAGCTTTAAGTGCTAAACATATCATATTGAGGTCTACACAGCCCACTCTTTCCTCAAAAGTAGGCCACTATTATCTGTATAAAGGCTACTATGAGTTCAATACAGAACATTATAACCTACATCTAGGGCACTACGAGATCAATATTGAGCACTAAGAAACTAAGACAGATCACTATATGATCAAAGCAGGGCACTATGGGATCAAAACTGGGCACTGTATGCTTAACGCATGCCATTAGGGGCTTAACACAGGGCACTAACAGGACATAACTGAGTACTATGATCTCAACACAGGGCATTGTTTTATCAATACTGGTCTCTGAGAGATCAATGTAGAGACATATGTGCTCAAAATGGGGCCCTATGTGTAGAGAGCTGCCTGCTGCTGCACCCTAAAGATGATGCTGATTTCTGGCCTCCACCCCCCGTGGGTGAGTGCTCTCTTTTGATAAACAGCTCCTTATTTGGCTTGAGCCTGGGGTGTGGTTTGCTGTTGTGTATGTGGACCTATGAGCTGTGCCCATGTGGCTTATTGGGATTGGATGCCCTGAGAGTTTCTAGTCAGTGGGTGGGGTTTCCCGGGGGAGGAGAAGGAGAAGAAGCAGGAGAAGAACAAAGGGAGAACAATTGTAAAGGTCCCGAATAAACTGCTAAAAGAAGATCCTGGGTGTTGTGCTTTCCTTGCTGGCAAGGGTGCGCGCGACACCTATGTGCTCAACAAGAGGGCACTGTGAGCTCTATAAGGTACTAGGAACTCTATATGATGCATTATCAGTTCATCACAGGGCACTGTGAATCAACTCAGGACACATTTATCTCAATGAGGACTCAACATGGATCACTACAAGGTCAATTCAGGGCAATATGTGATCACTCATCCCCCTTTTGAGCTCAATACAAGACATTATGAGCTCAGCACAAGTCAGTATGAGATCAACATTGGGCACTATGAGCTCAACAATAGATGACTATGACCTATATATTGGTACTATGAGCTCAATACAGGGCAATATGAGTTTAAAACAAAGCACTATGGGGTGAATAAGGGTATAATAAGCTCAGCACGAGGCACTATGTGATTTACAGTGGGCATTGTGAGCTCCAAAGTGTACTTTGACCTCAATACTCATGGCGCTATTGAGGCAACACTGGTATTTTGTGTTCAATAACAGGGCACAATGAGCTTTATAATGGTAATATGAGAACAATACAGGGCATTATAAGCTATACACAGGCCACTATGTTCTAAATATTGAGCACTAAGAGCTCAACACAGGTCATTAAAAAATCAATACAGGATACTATGAGATCAACACTGGGCTCCATGAGTTCATTGCAGAGCACTATGAGCTCAACACAGGGAACTGTAAGATCAACATTGAGCACTATGATATCAACAAAAAACACTGTGAGATCAATACTGGGCAAGTCAGTTCCATAAAGTGCCCTTTGAGCTCAACACCATGTATTATGAACTCAACAGCAGGGCACTCTGACTTTATAATGGTTATATGAGCTTAATACAGGTCATGATGGGCTCCTTCCAGGACCCTATAAGGTCTACAGAGGTCACTATGACCTCAACACAGGGCACTGTAATCTCTATAATGGCACTATGAGCTCAATACTTTGCATTTTAATCTCAACCAAGGGCACTATGAAATCCATATTGAGCATTATGAGCTCAACACTAGTCACTATGAGATGAACATGGGACACTACAAGCACAAATATAGAGCACTATGCATTGTATAATGGTACTAAGAGCTCAATACAGGTTATTATGAGTTTAAAACACAGCACTATGGGGTCAATACAGGATATGATCAGGTCAGTACAAGGCACTATGAGATTGGTACTGGGCACTATGAGCTCCAAAGTGTACTTCGTACTCAGTAAAGAATCTCTAATGCAATACAAAGCATTATGGACTCAACACATGCACTATGGAGGCAACACTGGTCATTTGAGTTCAAAAACAGGGCACAATGAGCCTGTAATAATACTATGAGAACAATAAAGGCATTATAAGCTAAACACAGGGCTGTATGATATACATATTGAGCACTAGGAGCTCAACACAGGTCAATAAAAGATCAACACAGGACACTATGAGATCAACAATGGACATTGTGAGGTCAATACAGGGCATTATGATCTCAACACAGGAAACTATGAGAACAATCAGGTTACTTTGAGCTCCACAACAGGACACTATGAAGTCAACACTGGTCACTTTGAGATGAACAACAGGACATTATGAGCATTACAATGTTATTATGAGCTAATAAATTTCATTAAAACCTAAACACAGGGCACTGTGAGACCATAATTGAACACTATGTGCTCAACAATGATTACTATGACATCAATACTGGTCACTATAAGATAAACATTGGGCACTATTAAATTAATACTGGGTACTGTGTGCTGAATGCAGGGCATTATAAGCTAAACACTGGGAATATGAGATCCTTATTTTGAAGTATGAATATAGAATAGGGTAGTATGAGATTGATACTATACTGGGCACAGTGAGCACATTGTAGGACACTATGACCTCACCACACAGGGCACTATAAGATAAGCAATGAGTACTATGATGTTAACAAAGAAACTGAGATACATACTCAGCATATAATCTGCATAAAGGGCCATGTGAGCTCAACACTCTACATTACGAGCTCAACAACAGGACATTCTAAGCTTTATAATAGTATTATGACCTTGAAACAGAGTATTATGAGCTCAACAAAGGACACTATGTGGTCTACACAGGGCACTATGTCTTCAAGTTAGGGCACTGTGAGCTCTATAATGGTACTATGAGCCCAATACAGGGCATTTAAGCTCAACACATGTCACTATGAGATCAATATTGAGCACCATTAGCTCAATACTGGTAACTTTGACATCAATACAAGTCACTATAAGATCAACACTGGGCACCGTGAGATCAATACTCTTCATTATGAGCTCAAAGCAGAGCACTATGATATAAATACTGGGCTCTGTGATCTCAATACAAGAAGATATGTCTCAACATGGCACAAGAAGCTCAACAACAGGGCAATGTGAGATCTATAATAGTACTATGAGCTCCATATAGGGCATTGTATGCTTGACCCAGGCCACTATGAAATCAATATTGCACACTCTGAGCCAAGCACTGGTAACTATGAGATCAAAATAGGTCAGTATAAGGTCAAATAGATCACTATGAGAGTCACACAGGGTACTGTGAACTCAATATTAGGCTTTAAGTGCTAAACATAGGGTACTATTAGATCTAAACTACCAACTATGTGTTCAACAACAGGGCACTATGATTTCTATAAAGTATACTATGAATTCAATACAGAACATTATAAGCTACAGCTAGGAAACCAAGAGATCAATATTGAGCACTAAGTGACTAAGACAGGTTACTATATGATCAAAGCAGGGCACTATAAGATCAAAACTGGGCACTGTATACTTCAAGCAAGGGGATAGCGGCTCAACAGAGAGTGCTATGAGGTCATAACTGAGTACTATGATCTCAACACAGGACACTATTATATCAATACTGGGCTGTGTGAGCTCAATACAGAGAAATATGAGCTCAAAATGGGACACTATGAGCTCAACCACAGGTCACTAAGAGCTCTATAATGGTACTAGGACGTCTATACAATGTATTATGAGGTCATCACAGGGCACTATGAAGTCAACACAGGGCACACTGAGGTCAGCAAGAGGACTCTTTGAGCTCTATAATGGTATTATTAGCTCAATAATGGGCCATAAAAGCTCAACACAGGGCATTATGAGATCAATATCGAGCACTCTAAGTTCAACACTGGTGAATATAAGATCAACATGGCTCACTATAAGGTCAATTCAGTGCAATATGAGATCACTATTCACACTATGAGCTCAATACAGGACATTATGAGCTCAAAACAAGTCATTATGAGATAAACATAGGTCACTATGAGCTCAACGATAGAGGACAATGACCTATATAATGGTACTATGAGCTCAATACAGGTCATTATGAGCTAATACAGGCACTATGGGGTCAATACACAGGACGATAAGCTCAGTGCAAGGCACTAAGAGATTGATACTGGTCACTGTGTGCTCCAATAATGTACGTTGAACTTAATAAAATATATATGAACACAACACAAAGCATTATGAGCTCAACACATGGCACTATGGAGGTAACACTGGTCATTTGAGCTCAACATCAGGGCACATTGAGCTTTATAATGGTCCTATGAATATAGAGCATTATAAGGTAAACACAGGACAGTATGAAATACATATTGTGCATAAGAGCTCAACACAGGTCCTTAATAGATCAACACAGGACACTACAAAATCAATAATGGGCACTGTGTTCTCAATACAGGGCATTTATGAGTTCAACACAGGAAACTTTGAGAACACTCAGGACACTTTGAGTTCCACAACAGGGCACTATGAAGTCAACACAGGTCACTTTGAAATCAACAACAGGGCATTATGAGTGCTACAATGTTATCATGACCTCAATACATTGCATTATAATCTAAACACAGGGCACTATGAGATCAAAATTGAGCACTATGTGCTCAACAATGGTTATTATGACATCAATGCTGGTCAGTATACGATAAACATTGGGCACTATTAAATTAATACTGGACACTGTATGCTCAATGCAGGGCATTATAAGCTAAACACTGGGAATATGAGATCATTATTTTGAACTATGAATATAGAACAGGGTAGTTCATTAAAAGATCAGCAATGGACACTGTGAGATCAACACTGGGCATGGTGAGCTCAATGCAGGACACTATGAGCTCAACACAGGGTACTATAAGATCAACACTGAGCACTATGATGTCAACAAACGGCACTATGTGATCACTAATGGGCATGTCAGTTGCATAAAGGGCCATTTGAGCTTAACATCGGGTATTATGAGCTCAACAACAGGGCACTCTGATCTTTATAATGGTACTATGAGTTTAATACAGGGAATGATGAACTCAACATAGGACACTATGATATCTACACAGGGCACTGTGACTTCAACACAGTGCACTATGAGCTCTATAATGTTACTATGAGCTCAATACAGAGCATTATAACCTAAAAACAGGGCACTATGAGATCAATATTGAGCACTATGAGCTCAAAAATGGTAACTATGACATCAGTACTGGTCAGTGTATGATAAACAATGGGCACTATTAGATTAATACTGGACACTGTGAACTCAAAGCAAGACATTATAAGCTAAACACTGGGACTATGAGATCAATATTGAGCCCTATGACTACAGTACAGGGCTCTATGAGCTTAATACTGAGCATGTTGAGCTCATCTCAGGGCACCATGAGCTCAACATAGGGTACTATAAGATCAACCCTGAGCTCTATGATGTTGACAAATCACTTTGTGATCAATACTCTGCATGTGAGCTCTATAAAGGGCCTTGTGAGCTCAACACTGGGCATTATGAGCTCAACAACAGGGCATTCTGAGATTTTTAATGGTACTATGAGCTTAAAACTTGGCATTATTAGCTCAGCAATGGACACTATGGAGTCTACACAGGGCAATATGACCTCAACACACTATTAGCTCAATACAGGGTGTTATGACCTCAACACAGGGAACTATGAGATCAACAATGGACATTATGAGCTCTTTAACAG
The DNA here is from genome assembly GCA_004025045.1 of Sigmodon hispidus. Lineage (NCBI taxonomy): Eukaryota > Metazoa > Chordata > Mammalia > Rodentia > Cricetidae > Sigmodon > Sigmodon hispidus. The sequence goes on from PVIH01010666.1 coordinate 62,089, forward strand.
GGCACTACTATCTGTATAAATGGTAATATGTGTTCAATATAGGGCATTGTAAGCCTTATACTGGGCACAATGAGGTCAACCCAGTGTTCTCTGAGCTAAAAACAGAGCACTTTGAGTTCTGTAATGGTATTATGAGCTCAATACAGAGCATTATAAGCTAAATATAGGATAGTATAAAATCAATATTGAGCACTATGAGAATGACACAGGTCAGTGTAATATCAAAGCAAGGCACTATGAGACCGAAACTGGGCACTATGACCTCAGCACAAGGTACTAAGATATCAAAACTGGGCACTCTGAGCTCAATACAGGGCAATATGAACTCAAAATGGGGTACTATGCACTCAACAACAGGTTACTATGAGCTCTACAATGGCACTGTGAGTTTAATACAGTACATTATGAGCTTAACTTTGGTAAGTATGAGATCAACACTGGTCACTATAAGATCAATTCAGGGCATGATGAGATCAATACTCTCCATGTGACCTTAATTCAGGGTATTATGAGCTCAACTCAAGGCACTTTGAGATCAATACTAGGCACTACAAACTCAACAATAGGGTACTTTGAGGTCAATACAGGGCACTATAGGCTCAGCACAATGCACTATGAGATTAATACTGAGCATTGTGAGCTCCAAAATGTACTCTGAACTCAGTAAAGCATTTTATGAGCTCAATACTAGGCATTACAAGCTCAACATAAGGCAGTATGTGGTCAAAGAGGACACTTGACTGAATAACATAGCACTATTATGGTGATATATTTCATATTTAATAAAATCTGAATATTGGGGAGACAGCACAAAGTCAAATTCTGGGGAGACAGCCCAAAGCCAAATTCTAGGCAAACAGCTCAGGAATTTCTTAATCCTTGAGTACAAGGACAAATAGCTGAGATTCAGTAATTTACACCTTTAATCCCAGCACAGGGAAAGCTGGGAGTAGTGACCTATACCCTTAATCCCATAACATCAGAGACAAAACTTTTCCTGTTTCTGTGAGTTCAAGGCTAGGTAAGAAATTGAGTAGTACACAGCTTTAATTCTAATTTTGATAGGATACCTCTAATCAAATGGGAATATAAGGCCTCTTAGGAACCCAGCAGGGGTAGAAGCAACAGGCAGAAGCGACCAGGAATAAGGCTGAGGAAATTGCAAGACATCTGGGTGAGAAATGACTGTCATGCTTCCTCTGTTTGATAATTTAGTCTTCCCCGGATGTTTGGCTCAGAGTCTCTTTCATACAATCTAAATTCATGCAACTATACTTGGCGTCCAATTTTGGGGCACGGATTCCCAAAAATAGCTGCTTACTGGCCAGAACAACACATGGCCAGAGGAGTAATTACCGGCTGGTTAGACTGTTGAGTTAGCCTCCACTGTTAGGCAGACCAGGCCACATGTGTTTCCTTTTCACTTTTATCTTGGTAAGTTTTTTCAGACAGTGGCCTCTTTTTCCTGGTGGGTTGTGGGTTCTTTCTCTTTCTGGGCCCCTCCTTGGGCTGCTATCACACTAGTTAACTGCCCCACTTCACAACCATTTGAAGTGTCACTGACAACTAGATTGGTGAGTACCACAGACTTTTTTTTTAAAGGGTGGTGGTGGGGAATGATTTAAGGCAATGGAAGGTTCTTGGTCTTTCTGTGATCTTTCTCTAGATGATTAGATATTAGAACTATTAAAAAAAAAAAGATAAATAATGTAGATGGGATTATCCTTATAACATTTATTACAAATATTTTTTTGTCATTTGACTTCTGTTTTATCATTGAAGAAGTCAATTAATGTGATTTCCAAGAAAAAACTCTTTAAAAAGACTATTAAGAGGAAACTTAAAGATATTCAAACACAGAGAGGAGTATAATGAACAGACCTCAGGAAGGTTATCTAAGGCTACAAAAAAATAGCCTAAGGTTATCAGACAGCCAACACTAATATACCCAGTAACCAATAAAAATCACAAAAAGATAAAGATATTAGAGAAGTTAATTGGGCTCTGGTACAAATGCTAGAACTGAAAGGATTAAAGATGTGATTTGACATATGGGATGCATTCACCATTTGTAAAACAAATGCTCAATTTCTGGTCATCTTGCAACTGGATCAACCCTAAGAACTGGTAAGATATGGTTACTGTTGTTTTGGAAGCAGCAGCACTTTTACAATGGAAAACATGGTGGAGGGAAGAGGCTAAAATAATAGAAAAAAGAAGCATAGCTAGGGGCATAGAAGTCTCCCAAGACCAACTTTTTGGGGAAGGATAATATTCTGATATTGAAAGGCAATCTCTATATGATGAATACACTCTTGATTTATGCTGCATGACAGCACTAAATGCTTGAGATCAGATATAAGAAGTAGTAAAGAAAACTGAATCATTCACAAAAAAATAATTCAAAGCCCAAAGGAAAATTTGCAGACATTTTACAGAGATTATCTGCAGCAGTAAATAGGATAGTACTGTACTCTGAAGCAAGGTGAATAATAATTGAATCCCTGGTATTTGAGAATGCTAATACAAAATGTAAAATAATAGTAAGATCATTAAAAGCAAGGTAAGTACCCTTAGAGGATTGGATTTGTGAAGCAATTAATGCAGATACTTATGAAGGTGATAATAATTGGGTAGAAGATGTCATTTCTAAAGGTATAAGAAAAAGACAGAATGTTAAATGTTATAATTGTAAAGAGCAAGGTAATATAGAAAGAAATTATAAATCAAGGTGTTCCCAGAAATAGTGCCTTTGTTAGGAATAATCCCAAGAAAACACCCCTCCCTTCTGGAGTATGTAAGTGGTGTGGAAAAGGTAGACACTGGACTAATAAATGTTGGTCAACAAGGGACAGACAAGGTAACATTCTGCCTTCAGGAAATGCCCAAAGGGGGCTTTTAAAAGCCTCCATGTCCAATCCAGAGCAATCTTACCCTGCTATTGTGGAAGATACTCCTTCTCAGAACAATTAAAAAATTAAAACCTATTTAAAATAAAACCCACACTAAATGATAGAAAATCTTCAGAAAAAGAAAAAACTCAGGAAAAATATTAAAAAACCCTAGCAAACTGCTATTAATAAACAAAGGTCAAAATTAAAAATGCAAATAAATGATGTTATTATTGAAAGTTTATTATACACAGGGGCAAATGTGTCAATAATTTCAGCAGAGTCATGGCATCTAAGTTGGCCCCTTTAGGAGGTAAATATTCAGTTTTTAAGAATTGGGTTGTTATCCCAAGTTAAACAAAATGCAATATGGCTTGATTGTACAGGACTGAAGGATAGAGAGGAATATTAAAGTCATATGTGGCTAACATTGCTATAAATTTATGGGGATGAGATTTACTACAACAATGGAATACACAAGTTAACATTCCTCCAAACAGATAAATAAATCATAAACTAACACATGTTTCTGGGAGAAATATTAGAAGGTATTATGAGAAACAGTCACAAACTATCCAGGCTGTAAAGAAACAAGGCACAACAGCTGTTGATCTTTCAAAGACACTAACAATACTCCCTTTAAAATGGCTAACAGATAAGCCTATATGGATTCATCAATGGCCATTAACAAAGGAGAAATTACAGGCTTTAAAGCAGCTGGTGCAGGAGTAGTTAAATGCTCAGCATATAGAAGAATTAACAAGTCCTTGGAATTCTCCAGTATTTATCATTAAAAAGAAATCTGGAAAGTGGAGGATGGTGACAGATTTAAGGGTGATAAACAAGGTGATCCATCCAATGAACTCCCTACAGTCTGGAATTCCTTTGCCTTCTCTTTTATCAAAAGAATGGCCCATTATACTTATCAATTTAAAGGACTGTTTTATTTTACAATACCTTTAAAAGATCAAGATAAAGAAAAGTTTGCCTTTTCAGTGCCCACTTATAATAATTCTCAGCCTGAAAAGAGGTATCAGTGGAGGTTCCTCCTTCAAGGAATGTTGAGTAGCCCTATATTATGTCAGTACAAAAGCCAATAGAAAAAAATATGTAGCAAATTCCCCAAATCCATAATTTACCATTATATGGATAACATCCCATTGGCTGATTCAAATACTGATACCCTAGAAAAAAATGTTTGAGGAAGTAAAAAAAAAATGCCTGCTTGGAGATTGCAAATATCCCCTGAAAAAATACAGAGGAGAGATTTCATTAATTATCTAGATTACAAAATAGGCCAACAAAAAATTAGACCCCCAAAAGTACAAATCAGGAGAGACAGATTGAAGACACTATATGACTTCCAAGGACTACTAGGAGACATTGCCAATTTACAACCCACTATTGGAATAAAAAATGTTGAACTGGATAATTTGTTCAAAACCTTGAATGGAGACAAGGACTTAAAGAGTCCAAGAGACTTGTCACCTGAAGCTGAGAGAGAATTGGATTTGGTAGAAAAGAAATTACAGGATATACAAGTGGATCATGTTAGTCCAGAGCTTAATTGCATCCTAGTTATCTTGCCCTCTAATCAATTCTCCTACAGAAATCTTAATGCAAAGGGAAAAATGTTACATTGGAATGGACATTTCTATCACATAAACTGAGTAAAAAAATTAAAGACATATGTGGAAAAGATTTATGAATTGATCTTTAAAGAAAAATTACAACTTCATCAATTAACAGGAATGTACCCAGCAGAAATTGTCATACCTTTAACTAATGAAGATTATGGGTAGAAAGTGAACCTTGGCAAAGAGCCTACAGTAATTTTTTGGGAGATATTAACAACAAATATCCTCAAAGCAAAAGAATTGATTTTTTTTTTTAAAGAAAACTACTTGTATTCTTCCTCTTGTTGTATGAGAAAAACCAATTTCTGGAGCCTCATATTTTATACTGATGCAAATAAATCAGGAGAGGCAGGTTACAAATCAGAAAATATAAGTAAATTGACTAAAAGACCTTACTCTGTTCAAAAGTCAGAATTATATGCTACTGTGATGATATTAATTAATTTTACCAAAGTTCTCAACATAGTCACTGATTCTCAGTATGCAGAAAGAGTTGTTTTACACATTGAAACTGATGATTTTTATTAATGATGAGTCAGAATTAGCTTCATTATTTATTTGATTACAAGAAATAGTCAGGACTAGGGATCATCCCTTCTATATAACACACATTCAATCCCATACTAGCCTGCCAGGTCCTTTAGAACAAAGTAATGATGAAATTGATAAATTATTGATAGAAAATGTGCTAGAAGCCTCAGAGTTTCATAAAAAAAATGACATCAATAGCAAAGCATAAAAAAAAAAGATTTCTCTGTCACTTGGCAAAAAGCCAAAGAAATTGAAAAAAGATGTCCCACCTGTTCCTTCTATAACCAAACTCCCAGCAGGGAGTAACCCTAAAGGTAAACATAGAAATGAAATCTGACAGATGGATATATTTAATTTTACAGAATTTGGAATATTAAGATATATATATATCATACAATAGATACTTTTTCAGTATTTGAAACTTTGAGTTCAGAAAAGGCTAGTTCTGTAATCACACATTTGCTAGAAGTTATGGCCATCAAGGGAATACCTGTAGAGATTAAGACAGACAATCCTCCAACATATGTCTTTAGTAAAATAAAACAACTTTTGCTTATTAAAATATAAAGCATATTATAGGAATACCACATAATCCTACAGGGCAAGCAGTCATGGAGAGATCAATTTAAACTCCAAAGGAGATGCTAAGTAAACAGAAAGGAATAACAAAGACCCCTAGAAATAGACTGCAAAATGTTTTATTAACTTTGAATTTTCTCAGTGTTAATGAGAAAGGAACAACAGCTGCTGAAAGGCATTGGCCTATAGAAAAAACAGCTTAGCTAAATCAGCCTGTCTACTTCAAAGGTGTACTGACCTCAGGATGGAAGGCAGGATATGTGCTACATTGGGAAGGAGATCTTTGCTTTTGTTTTCACAGGTGAAGAAAAGTTATGGGTACCATCAAAATTAATAAAAACTCAATTTGAACTGGAGAAACTTCATAAAAATAAGAGTTAATGGCTCAACCATGCATACTACAATTCTATAAGTTGCAAGAAAAAACAAAGGGTTGGGGCAGGTTTTTATTTTTGTTTTTACAGAAAACCAGAAATACCCATCTTCAAGAAGTTAAAAGACCTTGGATATCTAGACATCTAAAACAGAAGGGAGTCTATCCAAAAAAAATTCAGAAGCAAATGACTATTACATCTATTTGTACCAATATACTATGCATGGTAAAATCTTTCTTCTTAACTTCTATTGTTAATTATAAGATAAGTTGAAGTCCCAGTTAAATTATAAATTAAAGCTGGCTTTGCAGTTAGAGTGTGGCTCTCCCCTGCTCTACACCCAAGCATACTTGTCAAGGAAAATGAAAAAATCTCTGTATCATATCAGAAGAGTCACCCAATATGAGACAGAAGAATAACTAAAAAGAAGGGACAGTCCTATCATTACTAATTCTACTCTGAATTAATATGTATATAGTTAGCTTCCTGTATATTGTGTTGGGTTTTATTCTCTTATCAGTTTTCTGCAGTGATCCATGACAATGCTTAATTGTGCTAGAAATTACCAAAAGAAAGATGATATCACATGGACTATGATGAAGTCACCAGGATGATAAACACCAACCGAAGATCAGATTTGGACTATAATCTGCTCAGAACAATTTCGAGGTGGCTAGCTGAAAAGAATCAGCTTCACAGACTACTTTAACCAGGACCTGAGACAAGCTGTGCACTTTCTTGTTATGCAGAGACTGGATAACAAATGATATAGCTTTCAGGACTTGAAAATCAATAATACTTTTCAGGATCCCCTAAAGATGCCACTACCCCCCAGACAGCAGAAAGTAAATTTAAGGACACAGCGCCCACATTCCCAAGAGGTGGGGTGGGTGGCTTTTGGTCTTTCAATGGGTTATGGATGATTGCCATTGTTTAGGGTAATTGGTTAAAAATTGTTATTGGTTATGATTAGAAAAAAGCTAAAAAAGAGAGATTAGACTTAGGGTGCTTGTTAAAAAACAAATAAGAATGAAAAATAAAAAGGGATACAGATAAAATAGGATATAAGAGTAGATTATTGAATCTACTTAAAAAGAAGAAATTACAAGTTTAAATATTTTACATTGAATTTGAACTTTTTATATTGTATACAATTTGTGTATATTGATATAAGGTTGAGATTAATTTTGTCACTGTAAATATGTCCCTGTTTGTTCCAAGTACTATACAGTTCATCTCATAATGTAATACAAATTGCTTGTCCAGGAAGGATATCTTACCAACTAATTAGGATATAAAGAAATGCAAGTTAGTAGTTAGACATTACAATCTGATTTACAGTCATATTAGATATGTTTTCAAGATCAGATACATTTTAGATGAACAGGTCTTCTTCAAACATTTCAGAGATCTATAGAATATGGCATTTAAGATATTTTAAAAACATAGGTTCTTATTATATTTTTGACAATGGAACATCTGTTCCTGGCAGCACCAATCCACTTCAGGGAAGATTATGGACATCAAGGAAACTCCTCCATATGAGTTGACCTCCTTGGTGACAAAAGTTAGACACTGAGCAAGAAAGTGCTCTTGCCTTGACTGCTGACAATATGATTTTCAAAATGGACAAACAGGAGAAACACACAAAAGAATTGCCTAACTTTGCCAAGAAAAGGTAGAAAGGACTTTGGGAATATCCTGCTGCCCAGAGAAGTCTGTCAGACAGTCTACGCCTGTAGGGCAAAGATGGATGCTTCAACCACACAGAAGAAATTTCGGTGACTATACGGGCAGCCAGCTGTTTCATTTCTTACATTTTTGGAAACTGCTATTTACTTAATATTATTTCCTGTAGTGGGATTATGCTGGTAATGCAAATATTTGTCCTACCTACGGGTTTAATAAAAAGCTGATTTGCCAAAGGAAACAGGAAGTGTAGGTGGGGCTAAGGCTAAGAAACTCAGGAACTAGGGGCTGGAGAGATGGCTCAGTGGTTAAAAACACTGACTTTTCTTCGAGAGGATCTGAGTTCAATTCCCAACATCCACATACAGCTAACAACTGTCTGTAATTCCAAGATCTGACGCCCTTACACAGTTATACATGCAGGCAAAACACCAATTCACATAAAATAAAAACAGATAAATCTTTTTTTTTTAAAAAAAAAAAAAAAAAAAAGAAAACTCAGGAACATCTCAGATCAGACTCAGACACCAGACACACATGCCAGAGTCACTGGAGTTGCCAGGAACTGCAGAGGAAATGCTGCTCTGTGAAAAGGTATCAAGCTTCAAGGCTGAACAAGATGGGTTGAGTTGAGATGAAGGGGTTAGCAAGTTATATGCCTGGACCCTTAGGATGATCAGCGTAAAAATAATATAAACCTGTGTGTGTGTATATTTGCGGCTAAATGGTGCTGAAAGTGGAACTAAACCTTTGTTCCAGGCCCAGAAAGTCTGGACCAGAACCTTTTACAACAAATGGCTGCCCAACGTGAATAATATTCATCCACACAAAGCTTAAGAAAAATTAAAAAAGGGTTCTAGATCACAGAATCAAAGCCAAAAACAGTTTCCAAGTTGTGCCTCTCACAAGAGCCATGGTACAGAGATGCCCTGGTGAGGCTTGTGGATTTAGTTTGAATTAAAAAGAGCAGGTTTTTAGAGTGCAGCTTAAAAGCTACAACAAGGCCATTACCTGAGCCTCAAAATAAGAAACAAGCTGTATATGATGGATTTAAGGTTTCTGTTCTCACAGGCAAAAGTAAACAGAGTCATAGATGGATGCTTATCAACAGCAGTGTTTTCTTGGATCAACTCTGTTTGCAGGAGACAAGCAGAGGTGTGGCTTGTTAAAGTGAGACTTCCCTGATTTAGCCTTAGAGGCAAAATACTTTTGAGTCTTTTAAGAGGCTTTGCTACCAAATACTTAAATGGAGTTAATGAGCAGCAGACGGTAGTGCTTTACTTGGTGAGTATATAAACCCTAAAATTCCCCAGAGTAAAAATTGTGTCTGATAACTAGCTAAAAAGCTAAACTTCAGTTAGACTAGGAGCTGGGTGGAGCCAGGCAGCCACTCTAGTGATGCCTTTAATCCTTAGCAAAACACCTTGGCAGATTAAGTGTGTGTAGAAATAGGAAGAAATAGAGCTGAGTGGGTCAGTCACCCTAGCCAAGCTAAAGGTAGTCAGAAACAGAAAAGATAAAGGATATACAGTAGAGACAGATTTACAAAAAAACTCCAAAAACCTGTAAATGGTTAGGGTATGTTTAAAATATACATAGGCTTGAGAGAGAAAATAAAAAGGAAAAAGGATAAAGTCCTTAAAAAAAGAAATACAGTAAAAAGAAATTGTAATAAGCCACATGGAAAATACAAAGAGTGTCGGGATACTGTATGTTATTGTTTTGTCTTTAAGGTTTTTTTACTATAAAGGAAGTACTATAAGCTTCTAAAAGCCATTTGAATATAAGTACTGTTGCATTAATCCAATCTATATATTTTGTAAATAAATTGGCATTAAAATTGAAATCCAAAGATATGCTACTTTGGAGAAGAGGTCTTCTTTTTATTTCTATGGAAAATGAGAAGCTGTGGATTTATTTCCAGTTAAAGAAAATAAAGTTAGATCGAAGAAGACTCCCTGAAAAGTTTTCAATGAAAACAGATGGCCCAGATAATTCAGCATTTCCGAGCACCTCTGTTGAAGTTTCCTCTGAGTTCTGCATTCACAACAACTTCAAGGAGACTATCTGAGATGAACCAGTCTTAGAGACTACTCCACTAAGGACTTATCCATAATTCTAAAATTTTGTTTGGATTCCCATGGGATTGTCAGTGCCCCCATTCAGCAGGAAGTAGCCTAGAGAACTATGCCCACATTCCCCCAAAATCGATTATGGGTGTTTGTGTTTGTTTACATTGTTGGGTATAATTTGCTATAGATAATGGGATAAAAAATATTAGATTTGGGGTTCTTGTTTTAAAAAGAGAAAAAGGGAAAATGAAGAGGGATTATGCTGGTAATGTAAATATTTGTCCTGCCTATGGGATATTTTTTAATAAAAAGCTGATTGGCCAAAGGCAAACAGGAAATGTAGGTGGGGCTACAAGGCTAAGATAAATCAGGAACATCTCAGAGCAAACACAGACACTAGACATACATGCCAGAGTCACCAGAGCTGCCAGGAGATGCAGAGGAGATGCTGCTCTAAGAAAAGATACCGAGCTGCATGGTTGAACAAGATGGGTTGAGTTGAGGTGAAGGAGTTAGCAGGTTATATGCCGGGGCCCTAGGTTGTTCAGTGTAAAAATAATATAAACCTGTGTGTGATTATTGGAGGCTAAACGGAGCTGAGAGTGGGACTAAATCTTTGGTCCAGGTCCAGAAAGTCTGGGCCAGAACATTTTACCGTAATTTCCTTTTTGAGTCTCTGAAAAATTTGAAGATGAGACAGTTAATGTTATAGTTTTCTTTTACATAAAAAAGCCTTTATTTTTTAAAATAAAATAAAATAGAGTGACAAGAAAAAAAGAAATATGTAACATGTCATAGTGTAGAATGAATAGTGTTGAGATCGAATGAACAGCAGACGACTATATTATATATAATTTTCAGATCCCAAGCTGTTCACTAGTTGTGGTTTGCAGCCTGGGTGTTCTTTACTTTTTTTTTTTTTTTTAAATTGTCCAGTAATGAGTGAATACATCCCCTGCTTTTCTTTCTGGGTTTGTGATACCTTGCTCAAAAGGATATTCTCCAATTCCAACCATTTGCCTGCAAATTTTAGGATATTTTTTCTTATTGCTGAGTAGTTGTAGTTTGCTAGTGACAGTTTTAGAAAAGAAACTCACGGCAGAGTCCCAGTGCACTCTGGAGCAGGGGCAGCTGAACTCTGCCCCTGGCCACACCCACAGCTCCTGCTGAGGGAATCTGCACGGCTCCCCACTACGACCTCGAACTGAGCAAACTGAGCGAACCAACTGCAGGGGTCTCTGAGGGGCAGATTTGGACCCTGACCAGAGGTGAGGAGGGATCGGCAGGCCTCAGCGCCTGTATCCGGGCCTGGGAGGGAGAGTTGAGCTCCCATTGCTTCCGGTTCCACTCTCGGGACCGGGTGCTCTCTGCAGAGTCCCAGTGCACTCTGGAGCAGGGGCAGCTGAACTCTGCCCCTGGCCACACCCACAGCTCCTGCTGAGGGAATTTGCAAGGCTACCCACCACAACCTCGAACTGAGCGAACGAAAAACTGCAGGGGTCTCTGAAAGACAGAATCAAACCCTGACCAGAGAGGTGACAGGAGACACACAAACCCAAGGGCCACAACTGACCAGGACCCATCTAATCGTGAACCACTGAAGCCATGGGCAAACGTCAGTGCAAGAAATTACATAATAATACAAAGGACAACATGGTAACTCCAGAAGAAAGTGGCGATCTTACAAATACAATACCTGAATTGAGCAATGAAGAGGAAACAGAAGGAAGCAACACCAAAAATTCCTTTTTGATGATCATCGAAGCTCTAAAAGAAGATATGAAAAAAAAGCCTTAAAGAAATAGAAGAAGGTGCACTCTGGAGCAGGGGCAGCTGAACTCTGCACCTGGCCACACCCGCAGCTCCTGCTGCTGCTGAGGGTATCTGCAAGGACCCCTACCGCGACCCCGAACTGAGTGAACTGAGCAAACTAACTGCAGGGGTCTCTGAGGGGCGGATTCGAACCCTGACCAGAGGTGAGGAGGGCTCGGCGGGCCTCAGCGCCTGTAT